>NAJQ01000192.1:0-44931 GCA_005059865.1 Friedmanniomyces simplex
AGCATACTGAGCCGCCATTGGGAGTCCTACCAGCCCGCGTTGCTGTACCTGCTCAACGAGATCCACCCTGTCACTCCACTCTCGCCCCTGGAATTGCAAGACTTCGCCGGGTATCGCATCCTCGACCTCGCTTGTCGACAATACGAACTCATGGACGCCTTTGCTGTGAGACATGCTTACAAGCTCGATGACCGACGAGTGACCGTCGTTCTCATGAGCCTCGTGCACGACGACTGGGTGCGCTTCTGGCGAACCAAGCGAGTCGTTGACGGATACCAGCGTGCCATCATGGACTTTGCGGTCGACCGAATGCGTTTGCACGCTCTCAAGTGTCTCGGCCGGGGTTACTTGAACGCTGACAAGTCGTTCATCGAGCGGACTGGAGACGCCTCGTGGCCGGAGCTGGTGAAAGGCGGAGTCGGGTGGCAGCTGCAAGATACGGGCAACGTGATCATCCGGAAGCCGAAGGCGAAGTGAGGACGGTCCAAGTCGCCGCATCTCCGACTGAGCTCGGCAGTGCGATGACACTGCACGCTGAAAAGACCGCGAGGGTACGCAGCTGCATCGAGCAGCACGCCACGAAGATAGACTGAGTTCTAACGGGTCGTCGTCGGTCAGTCATCAGGCGAAGGGCGTCGGCTCCTATCCCGTGTACTCCTCCGCTGACGAACTCCAGACGGCCGCAGCACATAGTCGCGCGTCTCCGGATCGTACTGGAGCAACTCAGTCTCCAACCCTTTGAGCGGCGCTTCAGGCAGTATCTTGGCGAAGCCTTCTTCGGGTCTGAGTCGCGATCGCCAGAATACATCCGGCCACTTTCCGCCATCCTCGCGTGCTTCAATCATCAACTTCCAGTCGCGCAATGCTTTGCACTCGTACCGTCCGCGATCATGGACGCCAGGCCCTTTGAGCTTCACCCGCGCTCTCACGCAAGGGTGAATGTACTCGTGTGTATCAAGAAGCGGCTCTTCGGTCTGTCGGCCATTCGTTGGATCTACAGCGCAATATCGTCCAGGCGTTCGGACTTTCATCCCGCCAAGCGCATAGATACCCGTCAAGCCGTCGAAGATCTCTCCAAAAGACCACGGCCGCGTTTTCTCACCGTGCTTCTCGTAGTAGTCCTCCGTTTGCTCCCATTGGTCCAGCAGGTAGTCAATGTCGAAATCCAAGAACGGCTGGCATTGTGCCATCATCCATGCAAGTGTGATTGTGGCGATCTGCTGGTCATCGTAACCTCCGCCAATATTGGAGTGGGCCCCAGGAAACCAAACCTGCCGAAGGACAGTATCGTTGCCCTCGAACTTCTCCCAAAGCGTGGGCTGAAAGGAGAAACGTCGCTCGTCGAGTGCCAATGCCTGGAATGCATATTCGATGCAATTGTCCAGGCTGGTGTCGTAGAAGGAGAGCTCTTTCATAGCGTTCGATTGCAAGCCTATCCGCTGTAGCCAGCCAATCTTGGGTGTACCCAAACTGCCAACGGTGTCGAACACGCCAACCACTTTAATCGGGACATCGAGTCGCGTCAGCCGGCGTCGACTCAGCTCCTCGGTATACCGCGGATCCAGTGCACTAGGCTTGTCCGGGAAAGGAACATCGGGATGTTTCGGCCTGTAGTTCTGGTCGTGCTTGTTCTCGACATCTCGGAATATCTCAGGGAAGTAGGGAAGTCCGTCCCGGGTCAGGACACCTATCTCGCCGATCAAACCTGCGATCGCTCGAGCGGTGAATGCGCCGCGTGAGAAGCCGAAGATGAAGATCTCGTCGCCGGGCACCCAGTTTGCCGCGACGAATTCATCTGCAATCGCCGTTAATGACAGGATTTTATAGCAGTTCATATAGGTCTTAGCGGGGTGCTCAACGTACATCCTTCCCGCACGATCTCAGCGAGCCCCGAGCCCGTGGCGCCCATCAGCCTGTCGAATACGCCACTCCCCGCCCCAACGCCGTAATGGTAGTACGTGACTTGCGGAATGCCATCGGAGCTCATCGACTTGATGGCGCGCGAGAGACGGGTGGTGTTGCTGGGGATGGCGAGAGCGGATTTGAGCGAGCCCGAGTCGGAATTGAGCCATGTGCCTACCATGTATCAGTAAGGTAGCGATACACAGGCCTGTGTGGTACTTAATGCGTACCATCTTCACACAGGATCAGTCGCTTGCTCGGTCGCTCAGAGGGCGGCGGGCGCGAGCGAGCCCGACTGCGTCCGGTGTTGGCGAGACTGGGTTCGTGGGCGGAAAGGCGCGAGCGCGACATCCGTACCTGCGCGGATAGAACAGTGGTTATACGGCGATGGACGGACCCGGTGTAGATAGCACGCTGCAGTGCTCAAAGGCATCATGTTATGCCTTTGTGCTGTTGAGTTGCTTTGTTATTGTGAGAGTAGGTAGTGTGCAGTTGTGTGGGGAGGTGGAGCGTTGGAATCGAGATGTCACTCTACAGCCACCCGAATTTCGCAGCAAAAGAGGATGCCCAGCCACGGTTACCTTCACGCAAACATAACATCACGGCAAACACTTGTGATGACTCGGTGACACGCGACAACATCAATCGCATTCGGAGGCGGGCTCTGCACCCAAGACCGCCACACTCGTTGCACCCCACATGAGCATTCCGCACCACCGCAAATATAGGTATCATCCCAATCCGAACCACGCCAAAGGAACGCCGATGATCAAGACCACGTCACAACAGACCCTACTCCTCCATGTCGTCCATCCTCATATCCTCATCCCCCTCTCCACCCTCATCAGCCCACTGCTGCTGCTCCTCAACCTCCTTCTCCACCTCCTGTGCGACAAACTCCTCCTGCTTCTCCAAACTGCTCTGGATATGTATCTTGAAGCGAATAACCTCGTTCAGCATCCTCTCGAGCTCAGTATGCAACTCCTCCCTCAGCGCTCCGGCGCGGATGCCAAGTTGTTCGTACCTGCAGAAGAAAAAGTCAGTCTACGTCCCATGATATCCCGGAAGCCTGAATTAGGGAAGAACATACTCAAGCTTGACCCCCATCTCCCTCCCCACCATCACCTCCACGCTCTCCTGCACCCCCTTCCGCATCTTCCCCAGCTCCTTCTCCAAACTCTCAATCTTCGCCTCGCTCGCCATAAACTGCGCCTGCACGATCTCCCTCGTCCCCTCGAACTCCTCCTGCGCCGCGCGCGCCCGATGCCCCAACCCTTCCAGCTCCGCGTACTTGTCGTCCAGCGCCTCCTTCGTCTTATCCAGCATCTCCATCTTCACCATATCCTCCTCCAGCATCTGGTTGCGCCGCTCGGACACGAGTTTGCGCAGATCCTGCAGCGCCTTCTTGGTGGCGCGCAGGTCGTGGGCGAGGAGGTGGTGGGGCTGATAGCCGGATTGGGGCTCGGCGAGCAGGCGGTCGGAGGACGTGCCGTGCTGGGAGGCGGAGAAGTCGGGACCGGCGCTGATGCGGAGCTGGAGCTCGTAGTCGTAGCCCTCGGCGTTTTGGGCGTGGGAGGGGATGATGCCGACTTGGTAGCCCAGACTGTTGAAGCGTTGCACGACGGATTCCAATTCGTCGAGCTTGCCGCCCGTCTCGGCTTCCTTCTTCGCGGTCCGGTCTTTCGACTCCTCTAGGCGTTGGCTGGCTGTCTCAACACCCTTCTGCAGTCGCTCGCGTTCGCTGTTCATGCGGTCGATATCCTGCACGCTTAGCCCTTGCTCGTCGACCCTCCGCTGCAACTCCTTCCGCTCATCCTCCGCCTCCTGCAGTTCTTGCTCGTACTTCTCAAACTCCTGCTGTAGCAGCTCGGCACGGTTCGTGTACTTCTCCACCTTGGCACCCATCGAAGCATTGTAGTTCTCAAACTTGGCCCGATCCTCCTCCAGTATCTTGATCGTCTCGTCCAGCTTCGCCAACTTCGGCGCCGACTTGGACAGCTCGTCGATCTGCTCCTGCAACGCCTTGCTCTCCGCCTCCAGCTGCTTCACCTGCTCCAAATTGGCCTGATTGGCCTGCTCGAACTTGGCTGCCATGCGATCCACATGCGGCTGCAGACGCTGTTGCGCCTCCTCTTCGCCCTCTTCCTCCTCATCCATGGACAGCCATTCCTTGTACGCATCCGACAAAAACTCAAAAGTGATGCGATCCGCGCTCACGTCGTAGCCCGCTTCTATACAAGCCTCGTCGTAAACCCCAGTCGAGTACTGCTCCATCATCTTCGCCAAGCTCATCATCCAGTGTAGCAGACCGAGAAACGTCGACCAGTTGTTGCCACCCACAGCACCCAATGCCGATTTTGAAATGTTCTTCTCAAAAGGGTAGCGCAATTGCTTGAGCAGTGGCGGCACTTCCACATCCATCTTCTTCTGGAATCGATATGAGGGGTCAATACAATGGTAGAGAAACTGGAACATGGTGTCGAAGTCCTTCTGAATCGGGTTCGTGACGATCTTGTGTGCAAGCTGGTGCTTGGTCTCCATCTCAAAGTTGCGCTGCGACAGGAACTCCAGCAGTTCATTACCCATTTGAGTGCGCGTGGCCATTTCTTTCAAGCGTCGCGGGTCGGTGGGCATGCCATTCTGCGGAGGAGCTGTAGCAAAGAAGGATTGGTGTCCCGTTGGTCCGAAGCCTTGTGAGGGGCGCGCGGTGTAAACACTACTCCGCCGTTGTGTGCTGTCTTGGAGTTGTAGCGGGTGTGCGGGCGTACTCGAGACCGGCGCATAGCTCTTCCTCCCGCCCGTGCTGTTGAAGAAATTGGCTGTACTCGGTCGCTGGACTGTCGAGAAGCCCATCTCAGCCAAGTTGGTACCGGAAGAGGAGCGCTGGAAGACGGGCTGTGCGGGTCGATTGGGTGCGAGGGACATCCGCGAGCCGGAGGTGGTGCGCACATGGTTGGTCGTGTGCGGTGCTTGCAGGTTCGACTGCGACGTGGATCGCTTCATCGCCGAAGCCGGCATCGGGATCGCGGAGGCATTGTGACTGACAGCGCCGAGTGTCTGCAGTGAGTTCATCAGTATGCGACTCGTCCAGCTCACTCCCTCGTCCTTGCGACTGACCTCGCGCGGGCGGCGGATGGAGAACAAGTTCGACTCCTGTGACATGGTGGATGGCCGCGCGCGAGTCGCGCAGTGTGTCTTGATCGCTGGATCGTAGTAGTAACGCTGAAGCCGTCCAATGTGCGCTGTAATAATCTTGCCGTCTTCGTGACTTCGCGATCGGACTGTTTACATTTGGAAACACGGGGCGGTTGCTAGCGGCGGAAGCGGATAGCGGAGGCGGATGGGGCCGTGCGCGCCAAAGTGATGCCGAGGCCCAGAGTGAAGCCGGCCATCTCGACGTGATGAGCCTGCGATTGATCTCCTTGCATTCAAACCGCCGTCAAAGAATTGTCGTGAGGCTGCTTCCTACGCGAGAGTAAGGGCGCTCGAGCAGGTCCCCAGCCAGTTAAGGATCTGGTCACGCCCGGCAATGGTCCGCGAGGAGTTCATCGAAGGCGCCATCACATGTGAGCTTCCCAAACCACCACCACAAACACCACCCCAAACTAATCACTCCCGCCAGTCCTCCAGGATGCCTCCGTAGCCTCCGCGCCCGTCGAACAGAAGGTAGCCTTCCTCCGCTCCAAGAACCTCACCCAGGAAGAGATCGACGTTTCCCTCGCCCGCGTCGGCCAGCCACCTCAGTCCTCACAAGCCCAAGCGTACCCTCCACAACAGCAGCAGCAGTACCGTCAGCAACTACCTTCCCAACAGTACAGCTACAATAATGGCTACCAACAACAGCAGCCCTACTGGGCACAACCCCCTCCGGAACCACCCCGGCGCGACTGGAGGGACTATTTCATCATGGCCACCCTCCTTGGCGGTGTCGGTTACGGACTCTATTGGACAGCGCAACGCTATATCACGCCACTAATTGCGCCTCCTACACCACCTCAGCTCGAGCAGGACAAGTCGCACATCGACGCCTCCTTCGACAAAGCGTTCGCCCTTTTAGATCAGCTAGCAACAGACACGCAAGAGCTGAAAGACAGCGAGAAAGCGCGGACGGAACGTCTCGACCAGGCGTTATCGGAGGTGGAAAGCGTCATTGCGAAGATGAAGGAGGCGAGCGAGGAGCGGCAGCGGGAGGCAAAGGGCATGTCACGAGAACTGGCCGAGATACGGGAGCAGATTCCTAGAGCGTTAGAAAAGGAGAAGAAGGGCACGGATGAGAAGCTGGGAGATCTGGCGAGCGAGATGAGGAGTCTGAAGACGTTGGTGCAGAATCGGATGCAGCAGCCTGCGCAAGTTCCGCAAGTGAATGTACAGCCACAGCGAACGTATGGGGTGGGTTCGGCGCAGCAAGCATCGACGGCGCCGGCATTGAATGGTACGCCGGCTTCAGGGAGTGCCACGCCTTCGCCTGCCGCTATGTCAGCCGCGCCTGAGACGAACGGCTCCTCCGCTACATCGACCAATGGCGTAGCTGCTGCAGAAACCCAAAAGCCCGCCTACGCGCTGCCCGATCGATCGACCTCAGCAAGCCCCTACGGCCGGAAACTAGGCGGTAAAGCGCAGATACCGAGTTGGCAGAAAAAACCGGGCGAGGAGGCGGGGAAGAAGGATGATGCGGGTACGACGACGATGGACAATGGGGCGTCGACGCCGCTCGAGGGGAAGCCGGCGGAGATTAGTGAGGAGGTTGTTGCGGAGGCGTAGTGTAGTTCTTGTATACGGCAACATCGTCCAGCACAAGACCACGAAGAAGATACCATGAGCTCTGTATTGCATTCCCGAATTGCCTGGGCTGTCGGTCGCCTTTTACCGCTGTGCCTGATTGGAAGCAGATGGCTAGGGGCTTGTCCGACTCCAAAACATAGGCATATGTACGTGTATGTCCAAGTCCACTGCGCAGTCTGAAGTGGTGGATGCCTTAGGCCGCAAACTACGCTCAAGCGAGCCGGATATGACCTCCGAACGAGAAGGACACATCGTCGAACCGGAAGGCAGTCACTACCCATACATTGGTGTGAACTTTATACCGCAAAGTCCGTGCTGCTAGAAAAGTAACTCCTAACTTCGGCGTCTCGCGCCGTGACTTCTCTCTCTCGACAATCACGCTCCTCCCGAATCCACCGAAGCCCACTATCAAACGCACGACTTCACTCCCACGAACCACTTCCCCAAACCATGGCCACCAAAGCCGCCCAGAAACGCCTCACCCGCGAGTACGCTTCCCTCTCCGCCAACCCCATCGAATACATCACCGCCCACCCCTCCGAATCCAACATCCTGGAATGGCACTATATTCTCACTGGCCCGCCCAGCACCCCCTACCATCACGGCCAGTACTGGGGCACCCTCGTCTTCCCTTCCGACTACCCCTTCGCACCCCCCGCGATCCGCATGCACACCCCCAGCGGCCGCTTCCGGCCCAGCGAGAGGCTTTGTCTCAGTATCTCCGATTTCCACCCCAAGAGCTTCAATCCGGCGTGGGAGGTTAGCACGATACTGCTGGGCGTCCTGAGTTTCATGACGAGCGATGAGATGACTACGGGGAGTGTGTCGGGCACCGACGCGCAGAGGAAGGATTTTGCGGCGCGGACGCGGTGGTGGAATAGTACGGGGGGTGGGAGCACGAGCCGGACGCTGAATGGGCAGGGGCAGGTGCAGAGTAGTAATACTCGGGGTTTCGGAGCTATCAGGGCCGGGGATGGGGGGAAGAGGTTTCGTGAGCAGTGGGCGGAGGTGGACGAGGAGAATTGGAAGTGGATGGAGGAGCGGAGGGTGGATCCGCAGACGGGGAGGAGCTTAGTGCCGGTCGCGCAGCAGCAGGAGCAGCAGTCGGCTTGCTCGCCGGAGACGGCGGCGTTGAGGAAGCGGGCTAATGGGAGTAACGCCGGGTTGGGTGCGGTTGTTGAGGGTGGGCAGGCGGCAACAGAGGCAGGTCGAGGGTGGTTAGGGAGGAACTGGGGCAAGGTCGCGCTAGCGACGTTGTTTGCTTATGTTATTGCGGCGAGGCTGCTAAGTGATGCAAAGGCTTGAGGGGATGGGTTACATTGTTAGCGTGGCGTTGCGGCGAAGCATTAGCATTACCTGGCGCGGGTACATAGATTGGGATTTTACGACATGATGCATACGTAGAGAAGAACGACACGGTTGAGATGTGATGCGATTGCAGGTTTCAATGTACCTAGCAGAAGCATGTGGGAGACCAGGCAACGTTTGCCGTTCTCCGCGACAGTATCACCACCACCATCTCCACCACATTCTCTCCTCGTACGCCCGTTGCTCACAGACGACGACCACGGCGACCACCCTTTCTCCTCGTGCTATCGGATGGCGTCGGCGTCACATCCTCAATACGGCCGATCTTCATGCCGGAACGAGCCAGAGCGCGGAGAGCGGACTGTGCGCCTGGGCCTGGCGTCTTTGTACCGTTGCCTTCAAAATCAATTAGTTGAGGTTCGTCACGCGGCCTGATAATGCTGCATACCACCCGTAGCCCTGATCTTCACGTGCAGCGCCGTAATGCCCAACTCCTTGCAGCGGGTCGCCACGTCCTGAGCCGCCAACATGGCAGCGTAGGGCGAGGACTCGTCGCGGTCGGCCTTGACCTTCATGCCACCGGTGACACGGCTGATGGTTTCGCGGCCACTGGAACCACCCAGGTTAGCCTGTGGAACTCATAGCCACGTTTATATATCCCTCATCCAGCCCCTCCTCCCCCACCATCTTGTAGCCTCGCAATTTCTTGCTGGCTTGGCTTGACGGCGGGGGGAGGAGGAGGTGTGGTGGGTTGTCTAGACGTACGAGAGGTCTGTGACGTGGACGAAGGTGTCGTTGAAGGAGGCGAAGATGCGTGCGACGCCAAAGACGAGCTCGCCTGTGTTGGTGAATGCATTGTCAGTCCTTGCTCTGATCTGCGGTTTGGCTTGGATGGAGGAGCGCACCTTCGCGGACCTGAGGACCGAGCTGAACATTCTCCGTCGCGCCGCGCTCGACCTTCTTCTGGGGAGGCATGTTTGCTGTGGGTGTAGTGTTGGTGGGGTTTGTCTGGACTGTATGCGATGGGAGTCTAACCTTCGCGGTCAAATTGAGTGTGGGAGGAAGTCCGCTCGGCGAACCCAGTGCCAAGCCCGACGAGTCGGTCCGAGCGCATGAAATGTTTCTTGCGCCATTCCACCTGGAATTTCTGATACTTCACATCCTCCATCGACATCGACATCACACCCACATCTCCCGTCCAGCGCGCTATCGTTGACCATCTCATGGCGGTAGGCTTCGTCTGATACACTGTGCAGGCTGCTGTTCTTGCGTCCCAAGCATCCTACAACAGCCCGCTCTCGCATGCTGCAGTCGCGTGCTCTCCGCCAATATGGGGGACGCTGTGGTGGGGATCATTGGGATGGGTGACATGGGCAAGATGTATGCCAAACGCATCAGCAATGCCGGTTGGAGGTATGCCACTCTTCGAGCGAAGCTACCACACCGCCTCACACCCTGATATGGTACGTTGAGCCTGCCTATTCCCACCCCCCCCTTGCAATGATGACTTGAGTGCATTTGGCTCGAGTATAGTCGTTCGGCTCAGCTGCACCGTTAGGTGTAGTTGGTCGGGCGCCTGTCAGTGATGTAACATCTCAGCTACCTAAATTATTATTGTCTGATACGCACATCCTTCACTCCTCTCACAACAACAGCACGATTGCTCAGAGCCCTGCTGACTTGTTCCACAGATTCATGACGTTCTGAAGATACTGACTAGCCGGCCAGAGTGCACGCCTGTGATGTCCGGGAGAAGCACACCGCGCTCAAGGCTGAGTTCGCGGACAATGTAGGCTTACTCTCCCTAGCAGGCTCAGCGAGCGTATGCTGAAAGGTAGGCAGAGCAACGTTTCCATACTAGACAACGGCCACCTCGTCGCTCGTAGCTCAGACTGGATCATGTACTCCGTGGAGGCGAAGAACATCAACGCTGTAGTCGCCGCCTACGGTCCCTCTACTAAATGGGGTGCCATCGTTGGCGGCCAGACCTCGACTAAAGCGCCAGAGATCGCTGCTTTCGAGCAACACTTGCCCGAAGACGTCCAGATCGTCTCGTGTCACTCATTGCACGGTCCAGGCGTGAACCCGAAAGGCCAGCCTCTTGTCATCATCAAACACCGAGCTACCCAACAGTCCGTTGAGCTTGTTGAAACCATCCTCTCATGCATGGAGTCCAAGTTCGTGCCGTTGTCGGCTGAGATGCACGATCGCATCACGGCTGATACGCAAGCCGTCACCCATGCTGCTTTCCTGAGTATGGGCGCCGCCTGGCAAGCCAACAATCAATTCCCTTGGGAGCTGCCGCGTTATATAGGCGGCATAGAGAACGTCAAGATAAACCTCATGATGCGCATCTACAGCAACAAATGGCACGTCTACGCCGGTCTCGCTATTCTCAACCCGGCAGCCAGGGCGCAAATACGGCAGTACGCAACATCGGTTACCGAGCTCTTCAAGCTGATGCAAGGCCATCATCGGAAAGAATTCACTCAGCGTGTGCACGCTGCCCGGGCGGCCGTCTTTGGCGAACCGCGCAAAGATGACGAGGAACTGCTTCTTCAGGACGAGCTACTGGACAAATTCAGCCTGGGGGAGAAGCCTGCGTCGCGCGTCAAAAACAACCACCTCTCCCTGCTCGCCATTGTCGACTGCTGGTGGCATCTCAAGATCAACCCTTACGACCACATGATATGCTCCACACCACTCTTTCGCCTCTGGCTGGGCATCACGGAGTACGTCTACCGCAACCCAGACCTGCTCGACGAATGCATCGACACGGCCATCGAAGACGACACCTTCCGCGGCGATGACGTCGAGTTCACAATCGCCGCGAGAGACTGGAGCGAGAGGGTGAGCTTGGGCAATATGGAGGGGTACCGGCAGAGGTTTGAGATGATCCAGAAGTACTTTGAGCCGCGGTTTGGTGAGGCGAACAAGGTGGGCAACGAGATGATCAGGACGATTGAGGAGGGTCTTCGGTCGAAGAAGAAGGTGTAAGATTACTATTGGTTGTTCTGCTAGTGCGGACAGAGCGTCTGAAAGCTCGCCCCAGAACGTCGGCTTCTTCAAATGTCCAATATCACGAGTCGTTCAAAGTGACTACAACCGCCGAAGTATTTTCGACTCGGACGCAGTAGGGAATGTGAGCAATGAACGACTCCGGGCGACGGAAGAAGCTGCACTTGATGCGTCGGTCGCAGGTTGCAGTAGGTGGCGACTGTGACGTGTCAAACAAATGGCGAATGCGACGTGACGCTCGTGTGCGGCCTCACCGGGATTCGACTTGGTGGACTGGGCACCTCAAACAAGTACGCATGGGGAGATTGCTAGCTCAAAGCAGCTGATACCCGAAGTTCACGACAGCACTTGACGATACCTCGGGCATCGCATGATCTGCGAACGCTACGCTACTTTCGCATCTTCTGCTCGAGGCCAGACTTTGCGAGTGCCCTTATCATCAGCTGATCTTCTTGGGGCAGGCGTCAACAAGCTTCGTCGGGACTTCACAGGTCAAAGAGACCATGCGGCCGTAAATTTCGACTCCTCTTCTTCCGTTTTCCCTCCTCCGTTCTGGGGCGACCTCCAACACCATCCACTGACAGCCGCTCACGGCAGATGTGTGCGACATGAGTCGTTGAACACCCGGTACTTTTCGATGCAGATTGAGCTGTCCGGTTTCTGCCGGCTTGCTGGTGTTGGCCTTGAGGGAATAGAAGTCCATGATTGGCTACACTCCCTCTAAGCGAACTGTTCGCCTTCTTGCAAGCCAACGCCCTCCTCAGCCTCGCCTGTCGAACTGTTGCGATTCGCTTTGCGCGTATGCAAGCCTCGCCGTTAGACCGAGGCCATAGCACAGCCGCATGGCAGCTACCTTGTCATCATACCTGAGGGTGGGGTCCTCCATCTTCTGCTCCGAACAATCTTTCCACGAAGATTATTCTCTACAGCTGGACCACGACACCTCCCATCAACTGCTCAAAGCTGACTACGTGAGGATAGCTCAAGACGAAGTTCGCTTACAACCCGGAGAGGTCTCGTATATGATATCTGGAATGTCGAGGGAGCCAGTACTTAAGAGCTCACCACCCGGCTTCACGTGGAGGACGCCCGTACTTCATGACCCGACTTGAACACTGACGCGGGCTCGACGCGCGAACCCGTGTCACACGAGACCACCATCTGCCGCGCCGTCCATCGAATCGTTCCGCGACATGGATCCGCTATCAGTTGCAGCGAACATCATTGCTGTCACGCAAGCAGTGACGACTTCCGGTATGCTGCTTAGCAAAGTCCTCCAACTTCGCCACGCATCGGGCGAGTACCAAGCCTTGTTCAACGAGGTCGAAGCGCTGCGTAGTCTATTGCTCATCATCAAGACGGCGCTTGTACGCATCACGGGTTCCAAGCTTTACGAAGAAATCCGAGAGCCTGTGCAGGTGTTGCTTTTCTCCGTCCAGAGCGCTGTACAGGACCTACACAGTATGATCGAGTACGAACTCAAGGCTAGCGAAGAGCCTAACAACCACGGATTGCCACGTCTATCGAAAACAGCCTGGTTGAAGTCGGCGGCAAGCTTCAAAGCTTGAGGGAGCGTATTAGAGACTCGCGTGGGAATCTAGTGGCGGGTATAAGCGCCCTCAACCTGTCTACCGTCGTCGAGGTTGAGCGACATGCCGCCATGCAGGTCCAGTCAATCTGCATGCTCGCCGACCGTCAATCCACCATCCCGCTCTGCACCCTCACACACTCCGAGCCCGGGAGTCCCCAACGTACGCTTACTGTACAGGCCGAGGAAGTAGGCCTCAGAGAAGGCCGCCGGGTCGACGTATCAGACAAAGCAAAGGGGACCATCTGCGTGACGACTACAATGGCCGCACAGCAATGTAGCGCCTTTTGCATATGCTCTTGTCACAAGTGTACCCAAGGACAAACACCCGTGTGGCTGCGAAGTGTCGTCGGCCAGCTCATGTTCAATTACACAGCGCTTCTGCAAGTCAAAGCCTGTGACTATCCGCCTTGCCGCAATGACGCCCAGAAGTCCCGGTTCACCTACTATTTCCCACAATGGATGGCATCGCGAGCCCTGATGGTATCTGGTAATGTCAACGACCTTTCCGGCGTCGGAGCCTCGTGGTCGATCCGAGTCCCTACCGTCATTCCGGCGAACGGTAAGCAAAGCCACTGGTGTCTTCCTTGAAGACTGTTCGAAGCACTGGCTAACCTGCCACCCTCGGGATCCAGACAGAGTCTGGTGGATTGTCAGACATGGCAACTTGCAAGCACTGCAAAAGCTGTTTCAGACCAACGTCTACAACCCGTGGGTGATCAATGAGTATGGCGCTACGTTACTACATGTGAATCGGTACAATGAACGCGGTGAAATGGAGATGCTGACGCCTGCCTGACAGCGGGCGGTCAACAGCGGGCGGTCAACAGCGGGCGCCCAGAAGCGTACAACTTCCTTATCGGTGTCGGCGCGCAGCAGGCTGTGGAGGAAGGTTCACGAGGCAACCGAACCGCTCAGGCAATGGCGCTTTCCACGACTGACTACCGTGACTATGTACTCGATGACGACGCTGTGGCAGAGGAGCTAGGTTTTACTGTGCTCCACTTGAGCGTTGCCTTACCATCATCCGAACGCCCTTTAACAGAGCAGAGTCTGAAGCGACAGCACGAGAACATCAACGCCCGCGACCGCAACGGCATGACACCTTTGTCTTGGGCTTGTCGGCGTGGGGACCTGGCTGCCACGGAGCTACTCATCGATTGGAACGCCGATGTCAATTCCCAGGACAAGCTTGGCCGGTGCGCGTTGCACCACGCTACTTATGCTAGCGATTACGCTTGCGTTGCTGCTCTACTTGCAGCTGGAGCTGAGGTCGACTTGGCTGATGTGGATGGCCATACCGCGCTATTCTACCTCAGTCATAGAGGCCTCGCATTCATTGACCTTCTTGTCCAGCGAGACGCCAACGTCAATCACCGAGATCATTTTGGGTGGACACCTACACACCAAGCAGCACAAGGAGATGACAACGATGAGCTTGTTGCGCAGCTTCTTCGCTGCGGTGCGGACGTCACTATTCAGAACCACAATGGCTGGACTGCAATCGACCATGCAGTAGCTTTCGATTGCCCCGATGTTTTGTCGTTGCTCGTGGGCACTCAGACGACTCCAAGGAAGAAGACTCGCCGAACCTCGACCACTAACCTCCCAAGATCGCTGTCTGTTCGATCGGACTCCGGCAACACAATCAGTTCAATGCTATCCTTCGCCTCCCGCAGCACAGGCTCCCGACGGAGTAGACAGCTGTTGCTCGCACCGGCGGTGGCAACCAAGTCATCTGCGTGGACGTTCACGAAAGACGGCGACACGATACTCCATCTAGCCGCCCGTCACGCAGGCACAGCAGTCATGAAAGTCTTGGCCGGAGCGGACCTCCGAGGTATTGACCCGGATCAACGAAGCCGGAGAGGCTCGACGCCGGACGACTGCTTCTACCAACACCGCGACGAGGATCTTCTGGTCGACCGATCGCCTTCGGAACAAGCGGAACAAGCTTGGGAAGGCCTGATGAGTGCCGTCATGCTGCAGAACGGCTTGATCGGTCGAGTGGAGGATGCTGAGGAGTCGTGCACGGCAATAAACGACCACGATGACAAGAGACAGGACAAGAACGAGGCCTTTAGCAAGTTCCAAAGTTCCTTTTCCGGAATTCAGCTGGACGAGTCAGCGGTCATGGGTGAAGATGCTATCTTTGTTGACGCTGTAAGGGATCTTTCACACCCGCAGTTCAAAGTCAAGGGACATCCGAGGTCGTCCGCACTTGTCTGTCCGCTACGGAAGTGTGCAGTCTGGTCCAGCCCTACAGCCACGCCCTCCTTTGTGACAGTATAAGACATTGAGCATTCGAGGGAGAGACTGCAAGAATGGCCACCGATGAATCTTCGACGGGCGGCAGGAGGGATACAACTTTACAACCTCTCTCCATCAACCTCGGCCGAAGCCTGCCAGTTCGGCTCCCATGTTAGCGACGATAGCAGTGTCTCTGCGGTGCCACAACATCCCGTTTGCTGCCGTGGGGAACGACGCGTACAGATGCGCTCGAGTGCGTTGCTGGATGCTGAGGAGAGGAGCATGAAGTTGGATTAGGCGGTACCTCAAGAGGGCTGCGGTTGAGTGCTCAGGTCAGCGGGTTTGTACACCAATGCGTTCGACGGAAGGATGGGAATCTCGGCGAGCATGTACTGCGTACGTTCTATAGCTTTATTCTATGACAGATAATCTGCGACGTCCGATATCAATAGCAGTATAAAGTGTTTCTACACGCATCTGCAGCGAAGGGTCGTCTGGTAGACGCTGTCGTGTACCCACACAGTGCCGAAAGCCTTTCAGAAAGCTATCGTTGGGAATAGATGCAGCCTCTCGAGTCGTGTGATATGTGTGAGTAATAACATGAACTCTGCTGTTCCTGGAGCATCCACTGGAGTAACAAGCAGAAGATGCGAAGGAGGCAAACGCTGTGGCCGAGATAGCCGAATGCGGAAGCCACGCATCCTTCAACCTTGGACGAGAATCTGACAGCACCCTCACACCGGTTTCTTTTGCCTGGAGCAAACCTGCTCTTCTGCACCGCTCTGGCTCTCGCCATGGCGTCGGCACAGCACGACATCCGGGACAACATACTGCTCACCGTCCGCCGGGCGGCCGCCATGGACAACACCACCCTCAGTGCATACCTGGATGGAAGCGACCAGGCCGAACTTCGACGGAAACTCATCAAGGGTGTGCGCTTCTCTTCCCGGCTCATCTTGACGTATCATGCAGCACTATGCGCTGTCGTACTGGCCTTCACCATGTGGTATTGGAGTCGTCGAGTGTTGGGACGTCAGCGTCAAACTCGGAGCGGAAGCGAGCGTCTCAGCGAAACGACGAGCTCCTCAAGCAGTACAATTTTCGGCAATGCAACGCCGCCGGATCACGCGAAAGCAAGAGCTGACGAGTTGTCACCGCTGCTTAGCAAGAAGACGTTGCCTAAAAGGCCAGGTTCATTGTGGCAATACCTACGCGCTGTCCGCGCTCTTGGGATGTACCAGCCTCCACCTATACCGTGCCTCAACAAGGCGCTGCCCTCCAACTCGACAAGCCTCTTCATTCTCCTGCTCCTTGGCATCAACGTCTTTTACGCGACCTACAACATCCAATGGACACTCGAGCTCGCCTTCGTGTTCTCCGATCGCACGGCATTGCTGTTTGTGGCCAATCTACCGTGGCTCTACCTACTAGCGGCGAAAAACCAGCCCGTCAGACTTCTGACGGGCTACTCCTACGAAAACCTCAACATACTCCACCGCCGACCTGGGGAGATCATGTGTCTCCTCGCCATCATCCACGGAGCAGGGATGATCGCAGCCTGGTACTGCTTCTTCCGCCCCACAGGCATGACAATCTGGCACTTCCTGTCTTTGCCAATGATAGTACTTGGGCTATCGGCGCTTGCATGCTACGAGCTCTTGTACCTCACTTCGCTTGCTAGCTTCCGACAGTGGTGGTACGAGGTCTTCCTTGGCTCACATATCGCGCTGCAGGCTGCCGGGCTAGTGCTGGTGTTCTTTCATCATCGAAATGGCAGGATCTACGTCGGTATAGCATTGGCAATCTTCCTTCTCGACCGTCTGCTCTTCCGCTTGGTCGTGAAGTCACGGTCTACGAGAGCAGACCTGACGGTGATGGAAGACGGAGAAACCGTGCTGGTCTCGGCAGATTGGCCTTTGGCTGATCGATGGCGGAACGTGCTGACCGCCCTCCTCGGCTTGGATGTCCGGTACGGCTGGACCACGACAGAACATGTCTTCTTGACCGTCCCGGCCTTAGCGAGGAAGCACATCGTTCAGGCTCACCCCTTCACGATCGCCTCGGCAGCTCCAGCGCGCGATCATGCTTGGCTCAACATCATCGCCCGAGCGCACGATGGCTTCACGCGTGACCTGCTGCACTACGCACGAGCTCACGCCTCTGCGACGTTACGTTTGGATGGACCTTATGGATCTCTCCACTCTCTGCATATGCTACAGTCCAGCGACATCGCATTGGTGGTGGTAGGCGGCTCCGGCATAGCGGTCGCCTATCCACTGATCTGGGCGCTGCTACATGAGCACGATGCTGAAGTATTGCGCACGAGGCGAAGAGTATGCCTGATCTGGGTGATTCACGAAGCATCCCATGTATCCTGGATTGGCCATGAGCGACTCGACGAGCTGCGCGGTAGGGGTCTACATATCGTCATTCCCGCGCCGACGTCGAAAGCCGGGCGGCCTGATGTACCTGCTCTCTCTGAAAACACCATCAGTGAAATGATGGACGGCTCGCAGGACAGCAGAATCGGGGTGGTGGTCTCGGGGCCGGACAGCATGAATCGAGCCGTGAGGAATAGATGTGCAAGCATAGCGTGGCGAGACATAGACGTCCATGTTGCGGTCGAGAAGTACGGCTGGTGATGACAGGAATGAGACCATACATGGCGAAGGTTGTGCCCATACTGTACACTATTAGATCGCTAAACGCTCGGGGCCCAGCAGACAGCAACCCTGAAGCTTCTGCTTCACACATCGAGCCGTCGTGTCCATCATGCGAATATTGCTGCTACTGCGCAAGAGTGAAAGCGCTCGGAGTTGCTCATTTCCTCCTCCTTCCCGCCATGGGCTCCCAGAGACAGAGGTCGACCGCGCGCGAATTCAGGAAGCACCTATGGATATCCGCGAGGAGTATGAACCGTCGAACTGCAGCCTGTGCAACCGGTGACGGAAGGCATCGATTGGCAGCCATTGAAGGTCGCGCTTGGAAGATCAGTCGCGGTCGACGTCGTACAACGACCTGCCCGGAGCAACGGACCTGGTATCGAATAAGCACCGTTTCCTACCAAACACCACATCTCCCAGACACCGCTCGGACAGGAACGCGATTGCGTAAAGCTTTGATCTCATTTGAGGCTATCTCGTCAATCAAGTCATCATCCAGCCGTCCCCAATATCTAAAAGTCCCGGCATAAGCCCACGGGTTGCAAATTCGTCATAAAAGCTTTTGTATGGTCTTAACGACCGTCTCATCCCGAGACATGCACGCACGCTAGCAAGCCCGACGTGTCAACACCATCCCTGCCAACCAGCTGACTGCCCTTCGCCCATGCTTGCTTGCCTGCTTGCGCCTTGAACGTCCTTCGCTGATGTTTCGCATATTGAGTCACCAACCACCACCACCCATCCACACCTCATGCACCACCTTTGCCCATGCTTCGCCCGTCTTTCGCCGAGTATCCCTCCACCACCACCCATCGCTCCATCATGCATGTGCTTGACTTTGCCGGAGCAAGCCTATCGCGTCCGCTGCTCACCACCCGGCAACGGATCCGGCGGATCACGCCTCAATCCCATCGCCAACTCCTCTTTCTTATCGTCCGCCCTCTTGTACACCCACGGCTCGATGAACATGCCGCTGATGTTGATCACAACCTCCGTGACGTGCCCAAGCATGTCCTCAACATCGTACGCCTCGGCCGCCTCACCATAGATGCGCACCGCATCCTCCGTCCCGGAAGCCCTCACGAAGCACCTGCCCTCTCTATACTTCGCAATGATCTCATCCATCCTCGGCTGGATAGCCGGCGGGCGCTCAAGGCGACGCTCCGCCGAACCCGGGACCGTGATGAACTTGTTGCGATCCATGACATTCACCTTCAAGAGCTTGTTGGGAAGGTCGGAGTACGTGCTAAGCCACTCCTTGACCGTCCACTGCTTGTGCGAGAGGATGACTTCCACGAGCAGAAGGTCCGACAGCGCATCGCCGACCGTCTGGTTGATGAGATTGCTCAGCGCCCTCAGCGTCGTCAGCGCGTTAAGCTGGGCGGTTGATTGCGGCTGGTGCTTCCTCATGGCTTTCTGGGCGCGCTCGCTGAAGAGGACCGTGCCGTGCCCGTTGGCTTCGAAGTAGACGCCGATGTCTTGACGAGCTGCGGCGTGGTGGAGGTGCTTGACGCCGGTGGGCGTGAACTCCACCTTGAGCTTGAGCGTCTTCTCGATGTACTTGGTCGATGCACCGTTGGCGTAGGCAGTCTGCACAACACCGAGCTTGATCTGCTCCCCGAGGCCTGACTTGGTGACAAGCTCACCGATGTAGTCGGCGGCGAGCGTGGCGATGCGGTCACCGTCCAGCAAGCGGAAGACTGAACCTTCCTCGCAGAAGTAGTACACTATACGATCTGCGTCGCCATCGAGTGAGGTCCACCGATCCCACGCTTTGCCCGTGAAGTCCTCCGGCACGCGCTGCTGCGTCTTCACCCAGTCCGCACCGCAGCGGTTGTTCAGGCGGTCGGGTTGGTCGATCTTATCGTTCACAATGATGGCCTTGAACTTGTCCTCTGGCAGATGCTTCAGCAGCTCCTTCAGCTGCGGTGCGCCGACACCGTTGGCGCAGTCCACATACACGGGTCCGGCCTGGTTCGCGTACTCGATGTGCATCGTGTTCATGAACGCCGCCGCCAGCTTCTTGTAGTACCCCTCGATCGAAACCTCACCATACTCCCTGTCACTACCAAGGGTATTGGTGGCACGGACCAAGTAGTGAAGTTGCGGGGTAGTCGCGATGCCGTAGTCGATGTACTCCGTACCCGAAGCCTCAAGCGCAGCCTTGAGCGCCTTCACCAGCGCCTCGCCGCTTGGCCTGGTGTCCCTCGCGAAGATGACCTTGCGCGGACTCTCACGAAGGATCCTCAGCTGGTTCATGCATTGCATGTAGCTGTTCCTCAAACCTTCCGGGTCGCGAGCGTTCGCGAGCCATGTAGCGTACCACTCCCACTCCTCACTCATCATTTCGCCTTCTGGATCCACAATCTTGACGCCGTTGTCTTCCGCCGGGTTGTGCGAGGCGGTGATCATGATGCCGATCACGTTGCCATTGCACTTGCGTGAGCGGAGCGAGGCGAGCAGACCGACGGTGAAGACGACCGAAGGCAGCAGATCGGCGCGCATGCGGAAGCCGGCGGTGCCATATCCGTAGTCCTTCTTGCCGGTGTCAGCCCGTGGGAACTGCTTGCAGGCTTCGAGGACGGCCTCGAACTCGGGCTCCATGATGTCCTGCTCGAACAGCATCGGGAAATGTAGTAATTCGGGCGTGCGGAACTCGAGTTGACGCAAATACTATTTGACGGGCTCGGTCAGCATCTTGCGGGAACCGTACGAATGTGCTGTTAACGATGAATAAAGGGAGTGGCAGGGGCGTGGTGTGGCGAGACGAGGTGTGGCATCCAGTGGTCCCGTTTCCAGCCTCCGGATTTTGTTGTTGTTGTTGTGGGTGTGATGGTGTGAACGTGTCGGAAAGAGCAAGATTAAAGGTGCAAGTTCATTTGAAGTTCGACAAAGCGTGGGACTGCGGCGGCGGGGTAGTTCTAACGCTCCGATGCTCGTGCCGGACGGGAGCGCTACCCTAATGCGAAAGACCGCCGCAACTCCCGTGAATCTGAACAGTCCAGACGGCTTCGAAGGCGTGGAAGTGCTGTTTTGCGTCTGTCAGACATCAACATGAGACCACCGTCGACCGCGCTGTTGCGAGCCTTCTCGCCCATTTGGCGGACCGAAAGCCTACCCTGGACTGCCCGGGGGTGTCTGGCGCAACAGACCGCGCCCTTTTCCTCCGCCGAGCAAAGAATGGCCAGAGAGAAGGGGAGGTTGAAGACGGATATGAGGATCAGTGAGTCGACCATGTTACCAGCCAGACTCGATGCGCTTGCGGTTCTGTAGCTAACCTGCGCCTAGCTGTCATACGATACCACATGAAGCACCCACTGACCCCCCGACCCCTGCGCTTCTCGCGGTAAGCCTTCCCTTGACCACGCACAGCTTGCTCGCCGCTGAGAAACTCCCGAAAAGTAACCGCGCTCTCCGCCACTGGACCATCCATCGAGCCTGGCGTCTTTATCAGTCTAAACTCCGCCAGTCCCGTCAACTCGAGCTCGAACGGCAATACAATAGCATGGCCTCCGCATGCGAAGCCTTACGCCTGATCGACAGCCATGGCTTGACGGCCGAAGAGCGATCGCGACTAGGAGAGCCGGAAGTGAGTGAGGGCGGGAGGGAGGTGGGGAGGTTATATAGGATAGCGATGAGGAAGGATGAGGTGTGGAAGGGCGTGCCGATTGAGTACGCAAAGATACAGACGGATAGCCCGCCGAGGGATGGCTGGAATCATGCGTGGACGAAATGAGATTAAGACAGAGTAGATCGGGGTGTGCAGCTGTTACGCTGTCTCCACCAGCTACTACTGGGTCGCCAAGGGCTACATTCCGTAGCAGGTAGGAAAGATGACTTAGTCGCCTTTCATACGGATTCTCCGACGGCTCTCCTCCAACTCAGACGCAGAATCTCACTCTGTGTCAACACCAGGTTGCAAGACGTTAAGCTCGAATTGTCAAAGAGCGACCGCACGAGGAGTCTACTGTTCATGGCATGCTGTCCATAGTCAGGGTGCAGGTGCAGGCGCAATTTGTCGTATGAGCGGGACCATCTTGCCTCGAGCCAAGCAGCCCAATGTTTCCCGTTTGTCACTATAGCATGCTTAGCTCACAATTTTCCTTGAGTGTGCTCCTCTCACCAAGCTGAGCTCGTGTTTCCACTGGCAGTGCATCCACGTTGTAGAGTGAGCACCACCGGCCACTTGTGCCACCACCTCCAGAATCCGGTTGGGTGATCCAGAGGCGAATCTGATAAAGAAGGCTTGAGACTGATCTGATAAGGCAAGCACAGGATCTCGCCTCCGAAGACCACACCTCATCCTGCGATTGACACCTCTTGCAGATAATGCGACACTACCTTAGCTCGCCGGACACGCTGTACATGCCGCAGTTCTTGCCCAACATCAGTCCCATGCGTACCTGCACGATCCCGCAATAATGATTATGCCCTCAGATCAAGATTTTCGGCGTGCGGTGTCACTCAAGCTGTCACTTGCGATGACATGCCAGACGCGTGGTCCCTCTGCTTGCTCGAGTGACGACTGGGAGCTAACGTATTGTATCTGAGCAAGCCTGCTTGGACCGGTACGGAACAGGTACCATCTATTGTTTGCAGGCTAGACTGAGAACCTGATCGATACTGATTTCTCCTGTCGACGTCGTTTTAAAGTTTCCGATAGCCAGATCTCACCGCGACTCTCCGATAAAAAGCTGTACCGCTGCAGAAATCCTTTCGACTTGCTTGAGCAGGCCGCACCAGGTACCTTCGCACCATGTCGCCGCACGCTGTGTCTCTCGTAGGCGACGAGGAGCAGGCAGATGTCGCCACGCGAGACCAGACCGCCAGGCAGAATGTCAGCGAGCATATCAACGGGACCACCAAAAAGTCACTTCTCCGGCCTTACGACGAAGATGAGCTTCACGACCTGGTATGCGTCGGGTTCGGACCCGCCTCTCTGGCTATAGCCGTCGCTCTGCACGACGCTCTCCAGGACGGCCTGCCTCATCTTCGCACCCACCAGCCCAAAGTCCGCTTCCTGGAACGTCAGTCTCGGTTTGCATGGCATCCCGGGATGCTGTTGCCGGGTGCGAAGATGCAGATCACCTTCCTCAAGGACCTGGCAACGCTCCGCAACCCTCGGAGTCAGTTCACGTTTCTCAACTATCTGTTCGAGAAGAACAGGCTTGTCCAGTTCACCAACCTCAGTACCTTCCTGCCACATCGGGTTGAGTACGAAGACTATATGAAGTGGTGCGCCAGCTGGTTCGAGGATGTGGTCGACTATGATCGAGACTGCGTGTCAGTTGAGGCCGATCACAAGGACGCGAGTACAGGAAGTGTTGCTGGCTTTCGCGTGACGTCTGTGGACCGGAAGACTGGGCGTCAATCAAGCATCCGAGCGAAGCACGTGGTCATTGCCGCAGGTGGCAGGCCTGTCATTCCGGATTGCCTACCATCTAGCCATCCGCGGATCATTCACTCCTCTCAATACGCCACCTCAGTGTCCGAGCTCTTCCGTGGCGGACGACAGCCAAGGTCCGTTGCGGTCATTGGAGGTGGCCAGAGCGCAGCGGAGGTCTTCAACAACATCCCATCTCGCTTCCCGGACGCAAAGGTCTGCCTATTGATTAGAGGCTCCGCGTTACGACCCAGTGACGACTCGCCGTTTGTCAACGAAATCTTCGACCCGCAACGAGTCGATCAGATATACGCTCAAAGTCCTGATGTTCGATCTCGGGAGATTGCAAATGACAAGGCTACAAACTACTCCGTTGTCCGCCTGGAGCTGCTTGAGCATATCTATACGACGATGTATTCCTACCGGCTTCAATACGCGGATGAGTCGCAGTGGCCGCAACGCATACTCAGCCACCGGACCGTTACTGGTGTGGAAGACTGCGAACTCGGCGATGAGCCCGCATTACGGCTGCACATCAACAACAGCTCGGATATTTCCGCGGACTGGCAGAAGCCGACTACCGAGACGCTGACGGTGGACCTGGTGGTCGTAGCTAGCGGCTATCGAAGGGACGCTCACGAAGACTTGCTCAAGGGTCTTCGCGACTTGATGCCTGGGGGTGGAGGTGACGGTCAACGCTGGAGGGTGCGAAGAGACTACGGGGTGGAGTTTGATAAA
The DNA here is from genome assembly GCA_005059865.1 of Friedmanniomyces simplex. NCBI lineage: Eukaryota > Fungi > Ascomycota > Dothideomycetes > Mycosphaerellales > Teratosphaeriaceae > Friedmanniomyces > Friedmanniomyces simplex. The sequence continues at coordinate 23,633 of NAJQ01000192.1, forward strand.
GGAAGCGTGAGTGAGGATGCAGGAATTTGGTTGCAGGGCTGCAATGAGCAGACGCACGGTCTGTCGGACTCGTTGCTGTCCATACTTGCGAACCGGGGCGGCGAGATGGTGCAGAATATCTTCGGTGCGCAGCATGCCGAGGGTGCGAACGGGCACAGAAGTACCGATTGGCTCTAGAGCAGGTGTGTTTACTAGGTGATACGAAGCTCAACAAGTCTCTCCAAAGGACTGCGCTGTGGTACGACCACGTGGACTTGTACGGGCGCTGCTGTCAATTTGGTGTCGCGGAGATCGCCACAGCCTACACAAACGGACGTGTTATTGGTGGTGTTTTTCGGTTCACGTGACATCTTGAATTCCTACGGTCTCTCCCCGAAACACTACGCTATAGTAGGATCACATCGACTTGTATGGGCGCTGATGTTGGTTTGGTGTCGCGGAGATTGACACAATCTTCACATCGGGCGGACTATGTTGATCATAGCCGGTTCCCGTGACATGTGAGAACATGAGGTGTAGTTCACGCGTGAGACTCAGTGACAATAAACGCTACCGGCTGTCTCCGTTGCAGCGATTTCTGCCATGCTACGGTATAGCGCGATATGCTCTGTAAGAGGCGTATAGCTCTGGGAGAACTATGTAAGCTTTGCGTGAAGATTAGCTATGCTTTCCTGTCCACAGCGGTGCGTTCAGCTCGTGTATCCGCCTCGCGCGGTATAGTCGCGTTCATGAGCGTCGAGAGATTCGCAGCGGCTTGATTTGTCATAGGCTCTAGTGAACGGCGGACGGGTAATTCGGCTAGTCCCGCCCGTGCCGACGCCAGTCAAAAGCGCGTCTCGAGCTTCTCCAGCTCCTCTTCATAACATTACACGCGACACATCTCACATCAACGACTCACAACAGACACCCACCATGCCTCCCAAGAAGACGGCAGCGAACAGCTCAGCAAAGGTGACAAAGCCGGCGCCAGCAATGACAAAGAAGAGTAAGACATCCCATACCCTTATCACACCTTCATCACCCCGCCTGCTACTCTTTCATTGCCATCACCAAGATGGACTCCTCACCGCTGCGCTACGTTGACGCGTTCAAACACTTACACATTGCTACAGGCACCGCCAAGAAGGCTCCGGCCACCAAGGCCAAGGTTCCCGTGACTCGAGTAGTCCCGAAGAGGGCTGCGGCTGAACCGAAGAAGAAAGTCGCGAAGCCAGCGACTACGACCAGAAAGGCGGCGCCCAAGAAGGCTGCCACCTCCGTTACCACCGCCGCCACCAAGAGAGGCACCAAGCGCAAGGCCGAGGACGAAGCTGAGGCACCCCCTGCCAAGAAGCCCGCGGCGGCCAGGAAGATCGCGCCTCTCAAGAAGCCTGCAGCAAAGAAGACCGCCGCTGTAACGAAGACAAAGGCCGCCACAATAGAGAAGACTACATCCACCCGCAAGAAACAGACCGAAGTCCCCGTCCCAGCTGCGAAGCAGCCTGCACCCAAGAAGGCTGCCACCACCAGAAAACGCAAAGCCACCGACGAGGCTCCAGCAGCGCCAGCCAAGAAGGTGAAGGTGCTGAAGAAGTGTGCCGTCATTAACGAGCCACCGATCGAGCGTCTCAACGTCTACGTATTCGGCGAAGGCTCCGCTGGTGAGCTGGGACTCGGCACGTCCCAGAAAGCCATCGACGTCAAGCGCCCGCGACCGAACTTCAACCTCGCTGCCGACAAAGTCGGCGTGGTGCAAGTCGTGGCTGGTGGCATGCACGTCATTGCGCTCACGCATGACAACAAGATCCTGACTTGGGGCGTCAACGACCAGGGCGCGTTGGGCAGAGACACCACCTGGAACGGTGGACTGAAGAACGTGGACGCTGCAGGAGACGACAGCGACGAGGAGGAGGATGACAATGGTCTGAATCCGAAAGAGAGCATCCCAGGGGAGGTCGACTTCTCCGCGACCGAGGTCGCCGAGGGTGCGCGCTTCGTTCAGGTGGCTGCTGGCGACTCCTGCTCCTTCGCACTGACTGACGACGGTCGCGTCTACGGGTGGGGCACCTTCCGCGGCAACGAAGGCCTCTTCGGATTCAACCCGCACACCGAAATCGCCCACCGCCCCATCCTCAACCCGGATGTGAAGAAGATTACCAGCATCACCGCCGGCGCCAACCACGTTCTTGCCCTCGACAGCAACGGCGCCGTCTTCGCTTGGGGCTCCGGCCAACAGAACCAACTCGGCCGCCGTATTGTGGAGCGCACGAAGCTTGAGGGTCTGAAGGCGCGGGAGTTTGGTCTGCCAAAGGGCGCCAAGAAGGGCATTGTGTCGATCATGGCTGGCAGCTACCACAATTTCGCGATCGACCGGGCTGGCAACGTTTACGGCTGGGGTCTCAACAACTTTGGGCAGACTGGTATCACGGGCAATGCCGGTGAAGACGATGCGCTCATCCTCAAGCCGCAGATCATCGACGCGCTAAAGGGCAAAACCATCATCAGCATCGAGGGCGGCGGACACCACTCCCTCTGCGCCACCTCCGACGGCGATTGCTTGATCTGGGGCCGTGTGGATGGCAACCAGATGGGTATCGCTGCAGATGAGATCGCCAAGATGAGTGACGATGCGGTGATCAAGGATGACAAGGGCGAGCCGCGCATCATCAGGCTGCCGCAGAAGGTCACCGCTATCCAGGGTGCAGTGACACATGTGGCATCGAGCAGTGACCACAACGTCGTTATCACCAAGGAAGGCAAGGCGTGGTCATGGGGCTTCAGCTCGAACTACCAGACCGGCCAGGGGCAGGTGGAGGATGTGGAGGTGGCGACGATGATCGACAACACGGCGACGAGGGATGTGGAGCTGAATGGTGCGACTACAGGCGGGCAGTTCAGCATCGTGACTGCGGCTGCGATGGAGTAGATTTCCGGGCACGCATGGGAAGGCGTTATTGGGTTCTTGATGGATAAAGCGTTGGAAAGCGCATGGGAGCGCTGGGTTGCGCCTGCTTTCCCCGGATGATGGAGGAGCGTTACATTAGTGGACTGGAAAAGGCGTTATGGAGTTTTTGCTTGACAGATGATTGGAAAGCGCATGGCAGGCGCTGGGACGCGCTTTCTTCTGCGTGCGATGGGAATGGAGAGATGGACTGGACTTTTTACTGTATGATAGTGGGATGGCTCCCGCCAGCATTGCTTTCGCCTTCGGGTATGTGCACGCTGGTCGGGAGCCTCCTAGGAGATTTGGGGGAAGGTAGATATGGTGTTCGCTTTCGGCCTCGCGGCTATGTGCGACATCATAGAAACCAGAACCCATTGACCCACAAGCTTTTAATAATGTAGTGTTTCTCCGGACCACCGTTAGGTATCTTGCGTGCTCCTGTAAATGATCTCAAAATGATATTACAGGCGATGCAATGGTATACTGTTGTCCTGTACCATCGAGAGGTCGCGCGCCGTGGTACTTACCTCACGGCCAACTCTTTGATATACCACAGTGGCCTGGAGAACGATGGCTCGTTCGCCCCGTTGAGCTGTCTAGACTCTTGACAGCGGTGCCGTTGCCGGGTTGCGCGTCAGTCTCCACATGCATATCCATTTGGATCCCTTTCGAACCTTATAAATAGATGTCAAGCGCGGGTCTCTACTGTATGTCGCCACCTCACCCGATAGAGACGATATAGGCTAATGTTGGTCGCATTCAGGGGGAAACGGCTACTTCACGATCTGTTTACCATCATCGCACAGATCGCCAGGAACCGTTTGTTTAATGTATATACTTTGACTATTCCTCGTGTCGCACACTAAGCTACCTCCTACCTGGCATGCTTTCCTCCTCGTTCTTGGCGGGCTTCATCCTGGCTTGGAGTTCCACGACGGTGCTTGTACATGCGCAGCAAGCGGCTTGTTCTAGGTAAGACAAAATGGGACAACCCATGTGTGAGACGACGGCTCACGACTGGGCAGCTGCGACGATGTGCACATGTTCCTCGCCCGCGGGAACAATGAGGCATACCCGGGTCGCCAAGGGGCGCTCGTGGAGGCGACTTGCGACGGTCTAGCCAGCTGTGGCTACGAGAACCTCTACTACTCCGCCCTCTACACCGACCTGTCCTGCCAGACGACGTACGATGGCGCGATCGCCGGCCACACGCAGATGGCAGCCTACGCGGCCCTCTGTCCCCATTCCAAGCTCATCCTGGCCGGCTACTCGCAGGGCGGGCAGATCGCGGGCGACATCCTGGGTGGCGGCGGCGGGTACTCCTTCAATGGATGCTACCAGCCCGAAACGCCTCCGTTGGACAGGACCACCAGCCCGGGCAACCAGAGTAATTTCACTCCGCCCCCTCCGCAGCGGCATTACGTGCTAATTGCTCCCAGTCGCCGCCGTCATCATCTTTGGTGATACTCGCCACACCGCCAACCAACCCTACAACTACGGTAACGGCTCCAACTTGAACGGGTGGTTCCCACGACCTGCGTCTCAACTTGCCGCCCTTGAGGCATGGACGAACATCACGCGCGACTGGTGCGTCTCGACCGACCCGATCTGCGCCGCGAATCAGACCTTCTCCGAAATCACCACCCATCTCGGCTACTACAACGTCTACTCCGACGCGGCGGCCTCGTGGTTAAAATCTATCGCCTCCCTGACCGGCACGTCTTCGTTCTCCACCGCAGTCCCCACCAGCCTCTCCGGCACGATCCAAAATTACGCCACCGTGCCCACGGCCACCCCGTCCGGCACCGTCACGCTCGACACCACGTGGACGAGTACCACCTCGATCACGCCATGTACCGCGCTTTCATACCCGACGCCCAGCTTCACGAGTGAGCCCGCCAACGCCACGGAATTGGCCAACATGAGCACGACCACAGCTCTAGTGCCTTTGAGCGCGAGCTCTGCCGTATTCCCTATAACGACGTCGTCGGCCGCCTCTGGCTCGGCCGGTGCATCGAGCTCCGGTACCGCAAAGGGATCGAGTTCGTCGGCAAGCTCGGGTGGCGTGTCTAACGTCTCCCGCAGTACCTCAGGCATCTTTGGGGCGCTCGTCCTAATTGGGAGCGCGATCTTATTCTAGGATTTGGATGTACGATACCGTTGGCATAGCTCACGGCGCGCCTTGGGTAGAGCATTTTTGTTGACATGACAAGCATATCGGAGCATATCGGAGCAATACCGAATACATGGTAGATATAATTGTATGAAGGACATGTCTTGCATTCGACCGATTTCAGGGGTTCGATGCTTCTTCAATGTCTCGCTCCTGCATCCACCGTACACTTCAGGACACGAGCCGAAGCTCTTCAACGCCTCTTCAACCACTGGGCCGCAGCGAACACCAGCTTCTGCGGATACATCCATGCACTTGACCTTTATGTGATCTCCGGACCACGGCGAGCCAAGCTGCCGTCTGACTCGCTCACCGCATCGGCCCATCCTCAAACCAGGCCTTGACCTGGACCTTACGGGCTTGTAGTGTATTGTATCTAGCTGTTCAGATAAGCTATCACCTTCTCACCCCAGACAACGCCACGCTTGTAGAACGCCATGTCCGGCACACTGCCCTTTCCCAACCCCTCAATTGCTTCCGCAAGCACAGGCCCCAGCCCTTCCTCCTTGACCTCTTCGAGCCGATAAAGGTAAGTCTTGAAGGCAAACACCAGCGCTTTGGTCTTCGGCAGCCGATGCAACGTCTGCCGCTCGCAGCGTAATCGGCAATCATCCACAGCCACATCACGCTTCTGCTCCTCGATCTTCCGGTCGAGGTCCGGATTGTCAACATCAAGCGTCTTATTGTTCGTCTCTATCGGCTTTCCCTGCTCCGCGTCCCCGTACATGTGATTTCCGCCGTCACTAAACAGTTGGTCATCCGTCGAGATCGACCAGTTGCTCCGCCGCACCATCCTGCCGACTTCTATGCGAGCGAAAAAGCGGTCCATGGATTTCTCCAGTTTGACCGCATAACCCGGAACAGGCGCATGAATGGCGGCGAGAGGATTTCCACATTTCTCTCTCGTGCTGAAGCCGGCGGGAAAGCAAGTGATGAAGGCCTGCAGGTGATATATGGGAGACCCGTCCGGTGCGGTGGAGGAAGGCAGCAGGAAGAGGAAATCAGTGTCGACGTGCTCGCCGAGAGTCTCTAGAGCAGCCATGGGTGAGACAGGGCGGACAGGAAGGTTGGTGTTCGAGACCACATTGTGAAGATGCGGGCCTGAGGGTCTGACCACTGGCTTGTAAATGCTTGGAAAGCGTGTGGGCAGGTATGTGGAGAGCATCCAATCGTAGAACTCGAGAACGGCCGGTCCAGCTACGTCGTCGCATTGGAGTGTGGCTTCTCGATGCTCGTCCATCACTGACCGACGGATCCGCATGCGATCATGGTATGTGTTGTCCATCTCGATGAAGTTCGAAATGTCGATGTTCTCCAATGCTAGAAACCAGTCAACGTGCATCCAAGACGATTTGCCACCCTGCGAGACACGCTTTCCCGGACCACGAGGGACCGTGCGTAGCTGTAGGCAGCGCCGGGGCGGTATTACAGTGGTCATCGGAGGGAGGTGTCTCGCGGAATAGTATGTTGTATTACTGACACATTGACAAGTGGTACTTCGGTCGGAAAGGCCAGACCTTGATGGGTTGCGTTGCCGCCCAGTCGAAGCCCGCCGGCAAGGGTTGGATAGCATCATAAGGATCCTTCTCAGGGCCAGTCACTATTGGTCTTGGTGCTTGTGCGGTCTTGCGAAGTGACGCCCGAAGTTTACGATAGACGAGGAACAGCGCGACTGCGACCAAAGCTGCCAACGCCGCTGATAGCATGTTCATGGCGGCAGTGAAGTGATCGAAAACGAAGTGGGGAATGTCATAGAGGAAGTGCGCTCAGGCTTGTTCATTATAGCATGTTGACATGGTATGTCGACAGATAGGCTACCTGGGTGCCAGAACTGAGGGTTGAGGTCCGGGCAAGCACGAGTCATTAGCCGCATCCGACCGGGTGTACCTTCCAAAATTGGCAAGCAGAGTCGTTGCAAGCCAAGTGCGCCCGTCAGCGTAGAAGAGCTGTCGATAATGAATACAGACAATGTGAAGCGAAGAGGCCGTGGGACCGTAGTGTTACAGTTCGTTGCCGTGTTCTCGTAAGGTCGTGGATAGAAAAGGCGCAGAGTGCAGTCGCGATGCCCTGCGCAGGCGATTTGCTACCCATGCCGCAGATACTCCACGAGGCGATAGGCTCCCAAGAACTCAAACAGCGCGATGAGATCCCGGCGACGCTTGGAGTTCGAGTTGTGGAAAGGTTCGTGGTCCTCGAATCGGTCGACCAGCGAACCCCGGTAATACCGTCGTCTGGTTTCTCCCAGGTCGTAAGCCATCATGATGCTGTCGAGTTCGTACGGGTCCATGCGCGTCAGGTCCTCGAGTCGGCGGGGCAGGCTGAAGGACGGTGGATATCTTCCATCGAACATCATCATCGGATGTAACTGCACATTGCGGGACAGCCTTGAGATACCGCTGTTGGCTATTGCCGCATCGCGGTTGGTTCTGCCACGCTGGTAAGCTGGGATGCTGGGAAATATCAAGTCGTATGCAGGACACACCTCCTGACAACCTCATTGGTGCCCCACTGGGATTCAGGCTCGTACCCGTAGAAGCCACGGTCGTACGGTGAGCGAGAGCGTCGATCGTAATCATCTCCGAGTGCTCTGTCGAAGTAGCTTGTGCGGTGGCGATCATCGTATGGGATTGGGGAGTAGCGAGGAGTGCGCGGGTCAGCGAGCGTGTTACTGTAGCCGAGTGAGGACGTTGGCGCGGAGCGGTAGACTCTGTCGTCCATATAGGTGCGTCGCGAGTGTTGAGGGTAGTGGTCCATGTTGGCGGCCTCTGCAGTCATCTACGAACAGAAGGGACAGCGACATTCTTATAGCCCGATGCCCTTTCGCCTTCCTGTCGTGTAACTGTTCGTGGGATGTGTAACCGGTCGCTCGACACCTCGAAGTTGATCATGCGGCTGACTGTAGTCGCGAAACGTGCTGTTTTGGTGCATCGCCGTAGCGCGAAAAGCCACCAGAGCCAGTCGGAAAGCGTCGGAAGGTACAAATATGGCTACGGGTGTAACCGCGGTTGACGCTGCCAGAGGCTCGGGCGATGAAGCCGGGCTTCCACGCGAGTCTGTACTACGCAAATCGTGTGTAGTGACCAAAGCATCAGGACGGAAGCTGTTCCCGGGACCGGAAGGCATTACGCGCAGTTGTCAACGTGTAGATATAGTCCAAGCGCCCTACCAAGCCGCAGTCGTGCCTCCCGATTCCGGTAGCTGCACAGACGGCTTCCCACATCGAGCGTTCGCCACCACAATCCGAGGCGCTCTGCGGCCGGCGCCGAACGTCGTAGGCACACGGTTTTCCAGCGTTCGGTGGCCGCTGCGAGCCGGGACGGATTATAGCTCTGTCCAGATGCTCGTCGCGGTTCAGCGGTGAAGCTCGGGCACAAGGCAACGATGTGCGACGCCCTGGCAGCAGTTCGCATCGGAAGCGTAAAATGCCGCACGCGGGTCCACGCCCAACTTCAATCTTGTGGCTGCCACGCGGTTCTGTGTCGAGCTTTCAATTCGTCAATGTCTTCGTTGCCATTCTTCGGCTGTACATCCACGTTGGACCTGCGCTTCGACGCTGCAGAAGTCGCTGCTTCCTGGACGTTCGAGTCACGCCGCGGCATGACAGCTAGGCTGATACGGCGTCTGTGACCACTCGGGCGCTCTGTGAGACTTGGGGCTCGTGGCCGTCGCCGACCACGTGCCCTACCGCCAAAAACCGGAAATTCGTACATGGCCGACCTGAACACATAGAGTACCAGATCGTAGAGCAGTAGGAGCACCCATGGTCCAAAGGTCACAATGGCGAGGAGTAGCTACATGTAGCCTGTCTCAGCCTTGTTCAACGGTTCCCAAGCCGATGGCTGCCACGTACGAAAAGTCGGGTAAGCCAGAGCTCTATCGTCGCGAGACTGTCGGGCAGGATTGACCAAAGACCCATGGCTTATGATTATGTTGATGGGGGTGTTGCAAGGTGAGTAGATACAAGATGTTGTAGAAGCTAGATGATGATGATCGGCAGGGGCAGTAGCGTTGAGACTGCTGCCTCAGGCCAGCATTGCGTGACCACACCGGCGATTGTTCTTCATGTTGACTCCGTCTCTTCTGTTCACTACCTGACCAGACCTGTACACGTACTTGCTATAGGATGGCAGAGCAATGATGGTTGTCGTACGGGCGAAGCCTCCTCGTATGAGACTGCAATGCCTTGACGGACGTGACCCCAGCGACATCAGCACCACCTCACATGCCGTCTCTGGAAGTCACGATCGCACCCTCTTGGCGGACCACCGCAACATGACACACCAGAACGCCTACCTATGGCCAGAGGTACCTCTCACCGGTCCCAGCCGCAATCAACAGGGCTGGACGACACCACCGTAACGTGGCTGCAACACTGTGCATGCGGCAGCAAGCTACCCCACTACTACTGTGTTGCCTGAAAGGCTCGCATCGCTGAGGTGCACCGCCTCCTAAACCATGCAAAAGCATACCAAAGTCAACTTAACTTGACCTCAGACTCTTTCTCACTTCTTCACAAGCATCTCAATGACTAAAGGCGATCTTTAACCATTGCCTTCTGAAGTCCACCAGCTACGGAAATTGTCATGAATGACCTCGAGGACTCATCTGGTGGCAACCAATCAAACACCATTGGGTTGCCCCATGATGTGAACCTCGACTTCTCACAGCAAAGCGACGTGGCCTCGCGAGAGCCGTTTCAGTGGCAGCTCCCGCACGATCAGATGTGGCCTTACGAGCACCGGCCTTGGTCACAACACAGACAGATCGAGTACAGTGAAATAGAAGACGAGCTTCAGCAAGAGCAAAGAGCGCTCCACAATTCGATGGCAGATTCGACGCACACACTGTTCCAAGAGCAATACGAAGGCAGACCTTTGATTCACGCCGGGTTGGACGAATACGACCCGCCTCCGCATCTCAGCCGTGACTACAGGCACTCGAGCAGCCCCTTCTCGCTCGACAGTGCTCCGACGAATGAGCAGTCGTTCCTGGAGTGGTATCCGAAGGGCAATGCGACGCTCACTTTCCCGGGCCACGATGGCGAGCTTCAATCCATCGGAGGAATCGCTCCTTGGGTGATAGAGAGCCGATGTCCGCTCTTGGCAATGGCGTTTGAAGACTCCCGTTCAGGCCCGCAACTGCATCTTGAGGCGCTCTCGCAGCCCGCTGCATGGCCGCTTCTACGCTACCTCTACACTGGCAGCTATGCGTTGACGACCGCTGCTGGCCACTACTTCGAGGATGTGCCTACTTCTGTGCTACTGCATTGTCGGCTGTATCGGCTCGCCGACATATACGCCCTGCCGGAGTTGCGATCCGAGGCATACCTCAATGTGTTGCGGCAGTGTGAGTTCGGCTGCAGCTCGCCGAATAAGCCGATTGACCTATGCGACGCGATACGGTTCGTCTACGGGCATCTGCAGGAGCATGAACAACTCATCGACGCCATCGTCAACTACTGCGTCAGTTGCTTTCAGCGGCATCGTTTGGGAGAGGATGAGCAATTCAAGGAGCTTGCCTACACCATTCGCCCGTTCCACCAAGCGCTGTGCCGCAACAGCATGGGCAGAGAATTTGAGAATGAAAGTAAGTCTGTTCGGAACACCTAACACGTCAAATACGGCACTGACCATCTTTCAGCCGCAGCAGCTATCATCCAGCTACCTTACCTCACGTACAGATTCGGAGAGTATGCCTCGCATGAGGAGTCAGCACCGCGATACGACGATGTGGTATACCACTTCCATTGCAACGACGACATCGAGGAGGCATCGAAGAAGAGGAAGCACGAGATCATACCTTCTACATCTCGGATGAGCGCTATGGCCTTGGCGTTGCGACCGAAGACTAGCAGCGCCTCGAGGTTCGGAGATCCCGCTACATTGGACAATGAGCCTGATCTTCTTCTGCAAGAGACGATCAACTTTGCGGCCGGCGATACCGGGCAGGAGGGAACTCCATCTTCGGATGAAGACTACGATATCGTCGCTCGTCCGGCGGCTGTCGAAGTGGTAAGCACGGACGATGAGACGGATTCCGGCGCGGAGGCGATACCGCAACCTCTGTGCAGCGCCTCGTACGATGAAGCGCGCAGCCTCCCGAGTCGTAGCCGATCCGCCGCAGCTTCCACGGTTGTCGTGCCGGCGGATAGTGACTCCGACCCGGATTGGACTGTTGTCTGAAGCTTTCGGTCAGGTACGACCGGCGAAGTAGCAGACGGCCTGCAAGAATGGTTACGGCATACGGATCTTCTTGATAGAAAGGGCGAAAAAGAGAGTGTCTGCTTAGATTGTCAACGAATCTGAATGTTATAGCGTTGGCGTTGCGGCGTCGACGGTCACGGCCTTGACAGAAGAGACCAGGCATGGCCAAAAGCCGGGAGTAGGAGGAGTTGGACGTACCTACATTCACGATATACACGACTGCGTTGTTGATACACGTTGGAAGCTTTCTGCGGATCTGCAAACCAAATGCCGGGTATAGCGGCACTGGCGCGCCGTCCGGACGTCGGTAATGCATCACGTAGTGGATTACCATCGCCCGCTAATATTACTTTATTCCCACCGCTCTCTGCTCTCTTGTGTAAGGCCGTCTTAACCTCTGATGTTCACAGAGACCCGTCTTTCATTCCTTTCCCTGCAATCTCCTCCTCAAGAGCACAAGGCGTGCAAAGATGGCGGAAAGCGAGAAGCAGATGGCCAATGACGATGCGGGGCACCGCGGGGACTTCGACAAGCTTCAGCAGTCTCCGGCCGCACAGAATGTGAATGGCAGCAGCGATACTTCCGATACCGAAGACCACGCAAAACCCGAATCGACCAACACACCACGGACACTATGGCAAAGAACATACGCCACCGTCTTCTGGACGCCGAAGAGACTCCGCTGGGATCCCGACCAGCCGCCAAAGTTCTCCCTTGGACTGAACATCCTCTTCGGCTTCGCGGGAGCATTCACAGTCGCGAACCTGTACTACAACCACCCTATCCTGAACATTCTGGCCCAAGATTTTGGCGTGCCGTATGTCCGTGTATCGGCTATCCCGACGCTGGCGCAGGCGGGCTATGCGGTGGGGTTGCTGTTCCTGTGTCCGTTGGGGGACATGTTTGAGCGGAGACCGTTTGTGTTGAGTTTGGTGTTGTTTACGGCTACTATGAGGTGAGTAGAGATTCATACGACTGGCTAGAATGTGAGTGTACTGATGGCATACAGCATCGGCCTAGCGGTCACCAAGTCCCTCGCCGTCTTCAGCGCCGTCCAATTCATCACCGCCGTCACCACCGTCACGCCGCAACTCATGCTGCCTCTGGTCGGCGACCTCGCCCCTCCCAACCGCCGCGCAGCCGCCATGTCGATCGTCGTCTCAGGCCTCATGCTCGGCATCCTGCTCGCCCGCCTGCTGTCGGGCATCATGACGCAGTACGTCTCTTGGCGCTACGTCTACTGGCTCTCCGTCGCGCTGCAGTATCTCATCTTCATCTTCCTGTGGCTCTTCATGCCCGACTACCCGGCCACGAATAAGGGCGGCATGAACTACTTCAAGATGCTGTGGTCGATCCTGCCGATGGTGGGCAAGCACCCTGTGTTGGTGCAGGCGTGCTTGATCTCGTTCTTCACGAGCGCAACGTTCACGAATTTCTGGACGGTGTTGACTTTTTTGCTTGCGGGAGCGCCGTACCGCTACGATCCGGTGACTATTGGTTTGTTTGCGCTGGTGGGGATAGCGAGTATGGTTTGCGGACCGATCTACGCTAGGATTGTCATTGACCGCTTCGTGCCGTGGTTCTCTGTCATTCTGGGCATGGGCTGGTGTCTGATTGGTATCAGTCTGGGCACCTATACGGGTACGTTCACGGTTGCTGGACCTATAATCCAGGCTTTCCTGGGCGATTTTGGCATGCAAACGGCGCAGATTGCGAATCGGTCTGCCATCTTTGCCGTCGAACCGAAGGGCAGGAACAGGGTCAATACGGCGTTCATGGTGTCCACCTTCTGCGGGCAGCTGGTCGGTACATCTGTGGGTTCGCATTTGTTTGCGAAGGGTGGCTGGATCGCGAGCGGGAGCTACAGCATGGGCAGTATCGGACTGGCATTGCTGATCACTCTTGCGCGAGGACCGTGGGAAGAAGGCTGGGTGGGTTGGCATGGCGGGCTGGGCATCTTTAAAAAGTCGAAGGAGAGTGCGGATGGCAAGGCTGGAGTGGAGGAGCGGAGTGCGATCCGGAGGATGAATACGAATGAGCAGCAGCCTCGCGCCGTTGATGCGGATTTGGAGAAGGGCGAGCTGCATAGGGATCATCATGTGCATCACCATGGTCATGACGACCAGGAGGAGGTGAATGCTACGGATGCGGAGAAGGCGCTTGAGATGCGCGCTGCGGAGAACACGTATAGCAGCGAAGCGCCGGATGACGGTACATCTGCAAAGACAGAGAAGACGGATCAGATCGAGCCGGTGGCGCCTATAGATGGTCAGGCTTGAGCGGGTATCCTTTGGCAATCTTGTAGCGAGGCGTTTGGGGTGTCTCCTGCGTAGCGAGACGGGTATAGAGTATACAGCCAGCAAAGGATGAGAGTCGTGCGGCCTCATTGCTTGTCGACACGTAAGTGAAGATTTGTATAAGACGTGGCTCCACACCTGCCGTGCCTTGCCTTGCCTTGCTGCAGCCAGCCTGCATGTGAAACGTTGGCTTCGAATCCCTGGAGAGCACGCGATGGAAAGTACACGCTTTGCAGCTCCGTCGTCGTTGCCAGTCAGTATTTTAAACGACACTCCTGTTTTCGTACTTCTCACTCGTGGAGAGTCTTGCGAAGATTCTTGCTTGAAACATCTCGACAGCAGATGCCCTGTCAGGCACAAAGGAGCGGCCCGCGTCGAGGGTTGGAAAGCTAGCGAAGAAACGACCCTGAACATCGAAGAAACACGGCAGCTTGGCATCCTCCAAACATCAACACACGGGGGCTACGGTATTATTGATTTGCACTGGCAGGGAAGAGACAGGCAGCATGGATGCTGCCGGCCTGAGGAGCTGTATACAAGGCACCTTGAGCCCGGATGCCAATATTCGACAACAGGCAGAGACGGAGCTCAAAGCGGTACGCTCATATCGGGGACTTGGCTGGCATGTGAATACCGGTGACTGACTATCGCGCAGGCAGAGGAGACGCCAGGCTTTCTCGATGCGCTGCTGAATATCCTCGGCGCAGAGCAGGATAACGGTGTCAGACTGTCAAGTATGTCCACCCTCCGACCCGATCGATTCGGCAAGCACGACCGCTGACTCGAGACGTACAGCTGTCGTGTACCTCAAGAACCGCGTCAACAAGGGCTGGGTCAAGGCCGAGGACACGCAACCCGCCAACTCCATCACCGAGCAAGAGAAGGCCACCGTCCGAGCCCGACTCGTCCCCACGATCGCGACCGCCCAACCCAACACCCGTGCCCAGCTCGTCGTCGCCTTGCAGAAGATCCTACACTGCGACTTCCCGAAACACTGGCCGGACTTCGTCGACGTCACCGTCAAGCTCCTCCACGCGCAAGATGTGCAGTCAGTGTTCGCGGGGCTGCAGTGCCTGCTGGCAATATGTCGGACATACAGGTTCAAGCTCGGAGACTCGCGAGGGGACTTTGACCAGATCGTGGCGACGACCTTCCCGCAGCTGCTCAATATTGGAAATAGCTTGGCAGAAGAGACGAGCATAGAGGCGGGGGAGATGCTGCGGACGGTGCTGAAGGCGTACAAGCATGCCATCTACTTTGAGCTGCCCTTGCAGTTGCGGGCGCATGAGGCGATGGTCAATTGGTGCACGTTGTTTCTGCGGGTCGTCGCGAAGGATCCACCGGCGTGCTCGATGTTGGAAGACTTGGATGAGCGGGAATTGAATCACTGGTGGAAGTGCAAGAAGTGGGCGTACGTCAACTTGAACCGGCTGTTCGTGCGCTACGGCAACCCGGCCAGCTTGCAGAAGGGCAACGGAGAGGATTATACGGAGGTCGCAAAGTCGTTCATCAGCACTTTTGCGCCGGAGATTCTCAAGGGCTATCTGGTGCAGATCGAGAAGTGGGTCCAAAAGCAGGCGTGGCTGAGTAAGCCGTGTCTGTCGTACACTCTGACCTTCATGGATGAGTGCGTCAAGCCGAAGCAGATGTGGGATCATCTGAGACCGCACATGCCGATTCTGATCCGACACCTGGTCTTTCCGGTGCTTTGCCAGTCGGACGAGGATCTGGAACAGTTCGACGATGAGCCCGCCGAGTATCTACACCGAAAGCTGAACTTCTATGAGGAAGTATCAGCACCGGATGTCGCCGCCACCAACTTCCTCGTCACACTCACCAAGGCGCGGCGGAAACAGACGTTCGAGATTCTCACCTTCATCAATGAAATCGTCAACCGGTACGAAGCGGCACCCGACGATCAGAAGAATCCGCGTGAGAAAGAGGGTGCGCTGCGCATGATCGGGACGCTCGCCAACGTCATTCTGGGCAAGAAGAGCCCGATCGCGGACCAAGTTGAGTACTTCTTCGTACGGCACATCTTCCCGGAGTTCCGGAGTCCGCATGGATTCCTGCGCGCTCGCGCATGCGACACGCTTGAGAAGTTCGAGTCGCTGGACTTCAAGGACCCCAACAACCTCACCATCATCTACCGCAACATCCTGGAGTCGATGGCGGATGAGGCGCTGCCTGTGCGGGTGGAAGCTGCGCTTGCACTACAGCCGCTGATACGACACGATCCCATCCGGCAAATGATGCAGCAGAACATCCCGCAGATAATGCAACAACTGCTGAAGCTGGCGAACGAGGTCGATGTGGACGCGCTGGCGAACGTGATGGAAGACTTTGTCGAGGTGTTCGCCACCGAGCTTACACCATTCGCTGTTGCGCTGACCGAACAGCTTCGAGATACATATGTGCGGATTGTGAAAGAGCTCATTGACCGGAACGAATTAAGAGAGACGGACGAAGGCTACGGCGACTTCTTGGACGACAAGAGCATCACCGCGCTGGGTGTGCTCCAAACTATCGGTACTCTCATCCTTACCCTCGAAAGTACGCCGGACGTCCTTGCACACCTCGAAACTATCCTTATGCCCGTCATCACCATCACGCTGGAGCACAAACTTTACGACCTGTACAACGAGATCTTCGAAATCATCGACAGCTGCACCTTCGCGGCCAAAACCATCTCTCCGACCATGTGGCAAGCGTTTGAGCTCATCCACCAGACCTTCAAGACCGGCGCCGAGCTGTATCTCGAAGACATGCTTCCCGCGCTCGAGAATTTCGTCAACTATGGCTACGGCGCGCTGCTGCAGAACCCGGCGTACCTGGAATGTATGGTGGATATGGTCCGCACTATCTTCAAGGACGAGAAGGTCGGCGGCGTGGACCGGATATGCGGGTGCAAGCTCGCCGAGATCCTCATGCTCAACCTCCGAGGCGGGATTGACGAGCGAGTGCCGGAGTTCATTCAGCTGGCCATGGGCATACTGACGAATGACGAGCTGAAGGTGAAGTCGTACCGGATACATCTGATGGAGATGGTCATCAATGCCGTATACTACAACCCGCGACTCTCGCTGACGGTGCTGGAGGCGAATGGGTGGACGCACAAGTTCTTCAGTCTGTGGTTCTCGAGTATTGACAGCTTCACGCGGGTGCACGATAAGAAACTGTCGATTGGCGCTATCACGGCGCTGCTCACGCTGAGGGGTGATGAGGTCCCGCATAGTGTGCAACAAGGGTGGCCTAGACTGCTGCAGGGTATTGTGCGCTTGTTCCAGACTCTGCCGGCGGCGATGAAGAACCGGGAGGAGGCGCAGCGGGAAGAGGACTTCGGGCTTGGCGGCGATTATGATGAGGATGAGGAGGATGAGGGTGAGTGGGAGCACGAGGACTGGGAGCAGGAGGAGGAGGCCGAGACGACGGATGTCAAGGATGAGAGCACGGCGTACTTGGATTTCTTGTCGCAGCAGGCGGCCAAGTTCAATAGTGCGGTGGGTGAGGATGAGGCGGACGATGAGCTGGAGGAGGAGAGTTTGCTGGAGACGCCGCTGGATCAGATGGAGCCTTATGGGTTGTTTAAGGCGGCGCTGCACTGTGAGTATACTACCCCTCGATTGCGATACGTGGATGCTGATGTTACTGCACCAGCTCTCTCACAGCAAGACCCGGCACTCTACGCCCAGCTCACCGCCACGCTCGGGCCGGAAGAGCAGCAGATCATCAAGGCGGCGATCGAGAACGCGGATAAGGTGGCTGCGCAGCAAGCGGCGTTGCAGGAACAGCAAGCGAATGGTGGTGATACCTCGGGCGTGCAGCAGCAGCAGCAACAGCCGCACACGAATGGCGCGAGCTGAGGTTGGAGCTCTTGGGCTTCTTCTCCTGTTGATGATGAAGGGGGATGATACGTTACGTTCATAGATACCCACAATGCTGACGCTTGACATGTGAGATGACGATTGTGGTTTTTTATGTGGCACGCACAAGCGCTCATCGACAGAGATCACACGCCACTGCCCCGCGCTGGAGGTAAAAAGAACGAAGAAAGTGCGTAGACTGCTGGGCGTGGCTGTGCTGGACCTGGATCGCAGGGCGCGAGCTGAACGGGGGCGCGAGCTGAACGGGGGCGCGAGCTGAAGGTGTGGAGGTCGGGTGCCGTAAGTTGCACCGCTGTGTGCGTTGCGCGACTTGTGGATACAGTGCGGCAATCCCATCGATATTGCTTCCTGGAACGAGGTCATTCCTGTGCTTAATACGTACATCCTTCCTCGCTCGATGCGCCCATGCGCCCGCGTTCCTGCTCACAGTAGGCGCCTGTCACCAACTATCAGACATCTCCCCGGAGCCGAACGGACTTCTCGCGCGGTCCCCCAAGCATGCGCGACTCATCGTACTTTCTCAAGCTGACCTCCATCACAGATTGTCGAAAAGCGTCTTCACGTCGTCCGAGAGCACTTGCATACCGCCCGACAACACTCCCATATCGCTCGACAACACTTGCACATCGCCCGTGACCCGGCCGCTCCAAGCTTCCATCTCCGCTCTCCAGACCTCCATCTTGTGCCTCCAGTCCTGCACCCCTTCCCTCCATACTTAGAGATCATCCACCTCCTGGTCCACCTCCCGGTCATGCATGTCCTTCAGGTGACTCCAGACCAGCAAGCCCTCGAGCTTCTTGAGCACATGCTGGGTCGCCTCATCATCGTCCTCGAATTCGGGAAAGTCCACTTCCACCACCCCGCTCTCGCTCGCTTTGGCCTTCTTCAACTGGCGCAGAAGATCCTTGACCCTTTCATCAGCGGCATCTCGCTTCGCCTCGTTGACCCTCTGCTTCATGCTCGCCTCTTCGATGTTCCCGCAGCGAAGCTTGATATCTCTCAAGCAATCCTTGACTTGTTCTTGCACCAGTTTTTCGACGACACTTATCATGTTCTGGTCCACGCCAATCATTTTCTCCGGCTCGGCCCCTTGCTTGGGTGTGTGGAGGGCGATATATCCGTCCATGGAGCGTTTGAAGCCCTCTAGCTGGATCCGTAAGCTGTACAGATCACCTGGCTGGCTGTGCCTGCCATTTTCACCAGTCTTGGCTCCTTAGACGGAGGACTTGCCGTGTGCGTCGCGTGATAGGCGCTCGGTGAGTGACCCGAGGAGAGCGTTCAGCTTTGTGGCGTCAATCTGATGAAGGCCAGTGTTGGTGCCGCAATGGTCGCATATGGTGCTCGCGGCCTCCGATAACGAGGCGGGTATACGAGAAGGCGGCATTGCATTTTCGTCGCAGGAAGTGGATCTTGGGGAGCGCAGCGGCAGAGTGGGAGAGTTGAATGAGTGTGACGTGAAAGATTGAGTGAGTGTGAAGTGAAAGTAGTGCCAGGTGCGTACATGTAGCGAATGCGTCATACTAGAAGTGAAGCAGTGTTGTGTTTGGGGCGATGTCTGTGGCACAAATTCGCCACCTGCAGTGACCGTTGCGAACTTACTCACACTACGGGTAATTGGTAGACGCCTTTTACTGACATGTGCTTCACACTTCACGCCTGTTCAAGCACACGGCACAGAGAGGAGCTAGAGCGCGCAGATATGGGCTGGATCCTGGTAATAGGTCGACCAAAGAAGCTTCGATGTTTCGATGCGGTGGAAGGGGCTGTCGAGGGCCGGAAAGAGAAGCATATGTCCTGGCAATCAGGGATCGAGTAGGCCGTCTGGCATGGCTGAACATGCTTGGCTCTAGCGATTGTTAGTGTAGGAAGGAGCGACCGTCCTCGAGGCGGTAAAGAGAGATGAGCACCCAGAAGTTGGCTGTCACCCGAAGCGTATCTCCTCCATGGGTAACGATTATACCAAGGCTTATAGCTCACTCGTGATTTTTGCGGCACGGTCTGTTAGTGAAGTTTCTCCAGAACGCAGCTCTCAGGTAACTTGGGAATTTCCTGCAGACGGGAGACCACCAGCTTGCGAAGTGAGGCAAAGGCGGACCCTGTCTTGGGCTTCGCAGCGACCATCTTCTCCTCTGCAGCACCTCCGCCAGCAAGGCGGGAAAGATAGCTTTCTCCTTAGCCGACTTCATTGCTCGGCGATGCGGCACGAGACTGCTCAGGGTCACGGACGGGGCCGAGACAGTGAGATGGAGAATAATGTGTCATTCGTAGGTACGTTTCCCTCAAAACGCCACGCTCACAGCCACATCAACCACCTCCTCGACCTCCGCTTCCCTAATCAAACCGCACATCAGCCAGCAGACCCAGATACACAGACAGGGCTCACAACTCCTTCTTCTCCGCCATCGCCTCCTTCTCATCCGGCATCGCCCGATCGATAAACCCAGTACCAATCTGCGCGCTCTCCTTCCACGTCCTCTGCCGATTCCAGAAACGCTCCTCCGGCGTCGCGGTCGTCAGACTACCACTCCGCGCCTCCTCCTCCAGACTCGATCTCGAAATCTCCTGGGCCTTCTCCGACATGGGCGGGATGTTATGGGTTTGGTCTAGCGATTCATCGAATAGCTTCTGGCGTGTCAGGTACCGCTCACGACGGGCTTTCTGTCGGCCGGGCGAGTCGATGCGGGAGATGGCCATAGCGATCGCCCATCGGGCGAGGAGGTAGAGGTGCTCGGAGAAGAAGATGGAGAGTAAAAGGCCCCAGCCTTTGATATCGCTCGGGCTGCCATCGGGCCCGATGCCGTCGTTACTGAATAGGTAAACCAACGCGCTCATCGTGATACTGCCCAACCAGCTCTGGAAGCTCAGCGCATCCAGCCACGGTCCGATGGTGTCAGCGCGCCAAGGCGTCGGTCTCTGCATCTCCACGCAGATCTTGATGGCGTCCGCGCGAAGCTCGACCCAGTTGTTGATGAGGAAGCTAACCGGTACTAATGGCCAGATGACACTGAAAAGCGCGAGGTAACCATACTGCACCACCATCTCGCGCAGGTCGTCATAGACATTGTACACATCCAGCTCCGCCTCACTCCGCACTCGAGCCAAGAATTCCTTCTCCTCCGGTACGTCCTCGGCAGCGGCGGATGGTGCCATACCGCCCGCTTTCTGCGCGCGAGCGGACTGGATCTGCTTGATCTTGATGAAACCCTGCCTCTTAGCGTAGGGCACGATGACTTCCATGGCGAAGTTAACGATCTGTGCCGTGACGGTGAAGTAGATGACTTGTTTGCGTAAGCGGGCCGGATTAATGGTGAACTGGCTCGGGAGTTTGGGTGCTTGAAGTTGCTTCTCGTTCTCGGCGAAAGGTTTGACGGTGAGGGAGAAGACGTCGAGGTAAGGGACGATGAGGCTGCCGAATGGGACATATACGAATGCCGTCAGGAAGACGGGGAGGTAGGAGGTGATGAAGTTGAGGACGAAGATCTTCCGGGTTAGGGCGCGCTCGTATTGTGATTCGGTTTCGAAGTTCTCGAAGTCGTTGAGTTTGGTGGCGAAGGTGGTGAGTATGCCAGTCAAGAGAGGGAGGCCGGTAGTCAGGAGGACGGTAGGCAGGAACACAAGCACGGACTTTAGAGGGCCGCTGTAGATTTCCGAGATGAAGATTTCAATTCCGAAGCAGGTCGCTATCATCGTGCCGAGCATGAGGACGGCGGCGATGGTGAAGGGCACCTGCAGTAGCTGACGCTGTAGACGCTCGACCGCCGGGAACGTCGCTTGCTTCTCGCCCGTGATTGGGTCCGTAATTTCTTTCGCCGGCTTGAA
>NAJQ01000193.1:0-44927 GCA_005059865.1 Friedmanniomyces simplex
TGCAGTACTACTTCGGCATGAAGCCCTTCCGCGACATCATCCTCAATTACAATCAGTACAAGCTCGATCTCCACGAGACGAAAGAGAAGAAGCATTGTGTGGGTGGCCGCCATATTTCAGCCATCGAGATCAAGAGCGGACAGCGCTTCGCAAGGGATCTGCAGGAGCTGTTCCAGTGCATGATTAAGGCGCGAGGTCCGGCCGTGAAGCCCGAGGCTGATCTTGTTTGCCGTGCTTTCTTGAACCCGGAGAGATATGGGCAGCTGGCATCCGACGTGATCGGCGACGATGCTGGCATTGAGGAGCATGCTGACACCAAGCTCCCTGATATTCCGGCGACGGTGATGCAGACCCCGAATGGTGAGAGCACCGATGGGAAGAGCCGACGTGTTTCGAACGCTAGTAGCGTCACACTTCAGGCAGACGAAGACACACCCATGATAAGCAATGGTGATCCGCCGCCCACACCGCCCGACTCGCCCAACGAGAAGGCTGGGCAAGACAATTCTCAGCCAGACCATGCGCCGCCGCTGCCGCCGCGGATAAGGAGATTCTCCACGACCGAAGAGAAAGAAGCGGCGCAGCGGCGAGCGCTGGAAGAGGCTCGAGAAAAGGCCAAGCAGCAGCAAGACGTGACGGAGGTCCATGACAGCGCGACATGGCGGCTGCGTGCGGGTATGAGAGCACAAGGCGTGGACGACAACACGCAGGAGCAGGTCGACTCATTGAGAACTTTGTACACTGTCGCCGTCAAGGACACAGTCACGAAAGATGATGGGTCGTTGGAGAAGCCGACACTGCTGAAGGACCCGGGCATACAGCTCAACGTGCCAACAGAGGATACGGACATCTATGCGGCGCTCGACGAAGTCTTCGACCTCCAACCGTCGGATGTCAAGTTCGGGCAGGAGTCGTTCAAAAGCATTCAAACGTTGCCGCCGATTCTGCAGATCAACATTTCACGAATCGGGTACGAGAATGGTGAAACGCACAAGTCTACAAAGACAGTCCGTCTCGAGGACGAGCTGTACATGGATCGATATCTTGACACTCCGGGTATTTTGCCGAGCAGGAGAGCGTGCTGGGAGCTTAGGAGGCGGCTTCGCAACCTGCGGCGAGAGCGGAAGGTTTTGAAGGACACGAATCCTGGCTTAGATCTGGATGGTCCTGCTGTAACCGCGGAGGCAGCTGGGTTCCTCGACAGCTTGTCCGACATGAACGCGCAACTCGGGGAGGTAGGTGTGGGCAGGCTTGAAATGGACACAGACCTGTCTTCTGACTTGAAGAGCGCCGCCGAACAACACCAGCAGCGGCTCGTGGAGCTCGAGCGGGAGATTGACGGACAACAATATGAGTTAAGAAAGCGAGTGGATTCGGAGTTCAGCGCCCTCAGAAGCGCCAAGTACCGCCTCGCTGCCGTTTTTTTCCATCGCGGTACAACAACTGGCGGGCACTACTGGCTCGACATCCATGACTTCCAAAACAATATCTGGCGCCGCTACAACGACGAGACGGTGGAAGAGCTGCCAGCCAACAGAGTCCACGAAATCCTCGAGGCCAAGGAGCATAACCACGGAACACCGACGTACGTAGTCTACGTAGATGACAGCCGCAAAGAAGAGCTCGTGCAACCCGTCTGTCGCGATCCCGAGGAAGCACCACCTGAGGAGCCGGAGGAGCATCAGTGGCAGGACGTGCAGATGTCGGACAGGGACGTGCGGCCTTTACCCACGGGCACCATCGATCCGAAGATGCTCGAGGAAGGCGGGCAGGGGCACGCGAGCTGGGACACTCCAAGGCAGGTCGGGGAGGCGGTCTGGTAGCGCCAGCGCCAGCTCCGGATGAGTCGGCAAGCCCGTCGCGGCAGAGTCGCGAGGCACATGTATGATCAGGATGATCAGGATGATCAGGCTAACGGTGTTTCGTGTGCAGCGGCGCGGGCGTGGGAGGTGTGCAAGGCGCGCATGGACAGTATGTCGCCGCGGAGGGCGGAGGCGAAGTTCCCGGCGGGTTTCACGGCGGAGGGTGGAGAGCGGTGGGCAGCAAGCGGGGATTGGGGGACGAGCGCGGCGGATACTGCGATGAGGGGTCGCCGCCGAAGCAGTCCCGGATGAGTGCCGATATTGCAGACCGTGTGGTGGAGCTGATCGATGGCATGGAGGTCATTGACGGTATCGCCGTGGAAGATGTTGCGATACGATGCCTGGAGGGCACGGGCGATTTGAGCGACTACTGAGCGAGCCCTTTGTGTATTATTCCGGCATAGCGTTTGCTGTATAATATGTGACAGTACCACTGGGTTGCTGCAGTACTCGTTGCTTCATGCTGACAGGCTGATGTTGCTCCGTGTCTCACGTCACCCGATCATGCTAGCTCGCGTGATTGTTCCATCTCCGCACTGTGAAAGGATCTATATGTACAAGAACTCAGGTCTTGCCGCCGACCGATAAACCACCTCACCATCCTCCCCACCCCCACCCCCCTGCCCTCCTAATCGTCCTCCGCAGCGGATGCGCCTCGGTAGAAACCACCCACTCGTCCAAACTCACCACCCCGCTGTCCCCAAAAGTCAAGTACAAATACTTCAACGTCTCCGCCAACCAATAACTCTCCATCTCGTCCAGCTTCCGCGCCTGTTCATCCATGACATCCGCCAGCGCCGCATTCGCCAGCTCCGTGCGCCTCGCGCTCTGGATATGCGTGAACATCCTCCACGCGTCGTCGCGGAGTTGCGGGTCCCCCGTGATGCGGTAGAGGATGAAGATGCTTTCCAGGGCTTCGGGCCGGAGCATGTAGTGGCGATTCGTTATGGACGTGAAACCCGGCGGGAGTTTCTGGGCTGTGATGATGCTTTCCGCGGTGGGTGGGAAGGGGGGCGGGATGGACTGCACGAAGGGTCGGGGTTGGCGAGCGAGTACTGCCGCGTGCCAGAGGGTTGCGTTCCAGGGGCAGGAGGAGGGAGTGCGGGAGAGGCAGGGGACGAGGCTCATGTCCTCCGCCGCGATGCCGAGGGGGAAGGCGTCGTAGAGGTAGATGCAGCCCTTGGTGAGTTGGCGGGCGAGGTCGAGGTGGATTTGGTTGTTTAGCAGGCGGCTGCTGAGGGCGAGGAGGCCGCCGAGGAAGCAGGCGAGGTGCTCGGTTTCGGGTTTGAGGGCTAGTTGGCCTGGGGTTGGGGCGGAGACTTTGCCGGCGAGGAGGAAGTCGGGTTCGTGGGGGAGCAGGGGGCGGAAGAGGATGTGTTCGATGATGGCGTCGACGGCTTTGGTGTACATGGTTTCGTATAAGTCTGAGCCGCCCAGTAATGGCACCATCTTTAGCATGTACTCGTACACAGAGTCTGACAGCGCGCCGACCGTGAACTGCGATCCTGAATGGAAATCCAGCTCGTGCGCATTCACGCTCGTCGGCCACATGCCCGGCACATTCGTCAGATTCTGCTGCGATGCGAAGACCTTCATGATCCTGGCGATCGCATCGTACCATTTCGGGTCCCCCGTCAGCTGCGAGAGACGCGTGAACTCCAGCGTCAACGACCCGATATCTGCCGTCACCGCGCTATAGCTGGCCGTCTGCTCAACGATAATCTTCTGATCTTTCACACCCTGCGGGTCCCAGTACGTCTGCGGCATCCTGTTCGGCGTGTCAAAAGCCCCATAAAGTGTATGACCTAATTCCACAGCCTTCGCGAGAAGCCGAGGATCGCCACTCAGATCATATGCGCTCAGCAGACCTCCCAAGTACCTAATCGTCGTCTCGAACAAGCTGATAGCACCCCCCGACTTCGTGACCGAGAAGTCAATCGTCATGACCGCCTCAACAGCTTCCTCGAACTCGGCTTTCAGTCCCATGATGCACAGCGTATCTAATGCATCCACCAACGTAGCCGTCCAGCCGGCAAAGTGATCTTTGCTTTTACCAGAGACGGGGCGTAGTTCGTCTGCCAGCCATGCACGCTCGCGGTACGCAGACCAACATCGCTGAAACGCCGCCTTGACAGCTTGCTGGCGCTCCACTTGCGCGTGGCCTGTAGACCAGCCGAAACGGTGCTGGATCCTCGGGAGTCGACGCTTTTGCGGAGGAGGGATGGGTGCGTAGGAGGAGACCGGGTATGTCTCAGTGCGGCTGGCCCAGTCGAAGGCCGGTGCCGGTAGCGGCAGATACGCGGTTTGACTTCGTCCTGCAGATTGATTGAGCTTGGCTTGGTGAGAGATGAACAGAAGAATCAGGATCGTGGACGTCAGAAGGAAGACGGCATGTCTCCTCCGAGCCGTTCGGTGCATGTTGTGTACCAAAACGGTATGAGCGTGCAGGAGAGGAGCAACGCGGCTCTCAGAGTGTCGTCGGCGGCCATGGCGTGAGAGGAGAGACGCTCACTTGTAAGACCACCAGAGTGTGCGGGAGGGGGGTCTGCCAAGTAGATATGTGCCAAGGCCCGTGGCTGCTCGGTGGAATGCGGCCATCTTTGTCTTCCGGCGCCTTGCTTTACCCCAAAAGACTTTTGCTCGTGCAACCCCGAGCATGCTCCAATCTCCTATTTCAGCACTCGCACCTCCCGACCCATCGCGGAAAAGCCACGACGTCGCGCACATTGCTCACGCCGCTAAGGTAACAGAGTAGACGATCGAATCCCAATCCGAAACCGCCATGAGGCACGCTGCCGTACTTTCTAAGGTCCTGGTACCATTCCAAACCACTTCCCGCGACTTTCTTAGCATCCATAGCCATCTGCAGTTCGTCGACACGGTGCTCACGCATCGAGCCTCCGATCAGTTCGCAAAGCTCAGGAACGAGCAGATCAAAGCATGCCGCCATGTCGTCGTTGCCCTCGCTGTTGCGGGTGGAGGTTGAAGGCGACATATAGAACGGTTTCTGTGCGCGGGGGTAGTCTGTGACGAAGACGGGCCGTTTGCCTTCGCCCACGGTCGCTGCAATGTAGCGCTCGTGCTCGGCTTGCAGGCCGGCTTCGTAGGAGGGTTCGAAGACAAAGCTTGCTGTGGAGTTGGCTGCCGCGTCCTGTGAAAGGCTGATCGCTTGGGCGTAGGTGATGCGCGGCCAGGCGCCCTCGGCCAATCCGGACCAACGCTGTTTCAAGTCGGTCGCAGTCGCTGAGTCGGTGGCGCCTTCGTGCTCTGCTTGATGCATTTCACGTGCCTTCAACAGCTCAGTCCCAGTGCGCGAGCCGAGTAAGTCGGATGCGACAGCTGCCAGCATGCTCTCTACTACATTCATTACATCGCTCAGATCGTCGACGAAGCAAAGCTCGGCTTCGAGCATATAAAACTCACTCAGGTGGCGCGGCGTATCGGTCTTCTCCGCCCGGAAAGTCGGAGAAAGAGTCCACACCTTGTCAACGGCCTGCGCCAAAGCTTCAAGGTGCAGTTGAGCGGAGACTGTAAGATACTTGGGTGTGCGGAAGAAGTGCTCGACCTGAGCCTCATCTTCCGGCTTCTGTCGTTGCTCCGAATCCTTGGCAGCATTCGAGGAGACCGTGAAGACTTCACCCGCACCCTCGCAATCGGACGAAGTGATGATGGGGGTGTGCGTCTGCACGAAGCCCTGCTCGTTGAAGAAATGGGTTAGACTGGCGATTACTTGGGATCTTAGACGTAGCAGCAGGGCGTTGGCGGGTATGCGAGGTCGTAGGTGCGGTATCGTACGCAGGTACTCCGGCGTCTGATACTTGGGTTGCAGGGGATTGTGCTCGGCATCGTTGGCGCCCAGTGTCGCCACTTGAGTGACTTGCAGCTCATGGCTCTGCTTGCTGCCTTTGGACGCCTGCCATGAGCCTGTGAGCCGGACGGCGGTGCCAGTGGATAGTCTGATAGTACGGTCAGCATAAGTCCAGTACACCCCGTAACAATGTGGACTCACTGTGCCGCGTCCTCGGGCTTCAGGACGGCTTGCAATGGTTCGAGCGTTGAGCCATCGCCAACAGCAACAAAGGCGACCTTCTTCTGCCTTCTGAGCGAGCGTACCCAGCCGTAGACATCGACGCCATCTACCTCCGTCTGCTGAGATAGGAGCCGCGCGACGTCGACGCGTCCATGATTGGCATGTGATATGCCGAACGGTCTCCTGAATTCATGGCTCCGGAAGAAGTTGCCCCTTCGCCATAAGCACGCTCGCATTGCCCCCCTTCTGGTCGACGGAGCACCCGCTCGAACTCGGGTTTTGATGGTCCAGTAACGAGTTATTGGGTTGTTGTTGTCGCACAGGTTGCTATATGAGTGTTGCGCTGGGCCCCACCGACGTCACGCCCGCGAGGCTCAGCAGATGAGCGCAGCAACTCCGATATTGACTTTGGCCGGGAACCTTCAACACTCACTACCTTACTCTTCTCTTCTCTTCGTCTCCCCCATTCACAGCCAGTGCATTTGGGCCGAGAAAGGAATGCTGGCAGAACCCAGGCGGACATCATGTTGCGAAAGGCAGCGCCCGCGAACTCGATGCAGAAGACATACGACGAATGCTACCTGATATGCTCCACGGCCATCTACTTCGAGGGGCAGAACAACGAGCCCGAAGCACTCCGCTCCTGGCGCAACGCCCTCGACCAGATATACTACCACAATGCCTACAAGATGCCCTCCAGCTTTGTGCCGCGGACCGAGACCGAGCGCGCCCTGCACGACTCACTCCGCGCCATGGAGTTGCAGTGCAAGGAGCGCGTGGACCTGCTGGAGGCGCTGAGGAAGAGCAGGATCGAAGCGGAGGAGGACGCGAAGGCGAGGGCGAGCGGTGACGGGCCTTCCAAAAGCAGGGAGAGCTTGGCCTCAGTCACCAGACCCGCCCCTCCCACTCCCACCAACGGCAGCAGCAACAGCAACAGCAGCAGCGCGACCTGGCTCGGCGGCAACACTGTACCGCAAACGAGCTACGCAGACATCCCACGACCCTCCCCGACCCCAGAACGTAGACCCGCCGTGCCTAAGAGGCCGTCATACGTGAGCAAACCGAGCTCGGACAACGAGGCCCCGCGGACGATGAGCCTGCAGTCCAATACATCACCGAATCTAGCCCCACCCACTTCATCACAGTCTCGTGCTAGGACGCCGAGTCCGGATAAGAAGGCAGGCGGGATGCTCAAGACGCTGCGTGCGAACCCGAAGGAGCGAACGTCATCCTCATCGAGACTCACCACGACGTTGCGGAGTAGACCGCCACCGGCAGCCGCCAGAGCTGCGACGCAGGTATGGAGTGGGCAGCAGAGAGTCAGTGGAAGTGGTGCGGCGCCGAGTAACAGCCCGAGTGGAGGTGCGGCAACGACGTGGGATCCATACACACGATCACTGGTCGAGAGGCCATCAGGGCGCGACTCCGCCACGCAGGACCGTCGTGCATCTGACAATCCCGTCATTCGACCGCCTAGTCCGTCCGACTATCTCCGGCCAAAGCACAGTAACCCGTCGTTGGAGGATACTCGTTCGAACGATTACCCGCCACCCTACCCGAACTATCCGACTATGGAGCCATATGCGCAACGGCCTTTCGCACGCAGTGAAGAGTCCTTGGAGACCGTCAGGCCCATGCGAGCGCCTCCACCGCCACCACACCGCGAGCAATCTCAGCCGCAGTCGCCTGCCGACGATAGGACGCGCCCGCAGACACTTTCCCAACTAGGAACCACATCCCTTTCCTACATGAAGGAGTACCCAAATCATCCACCTGCGAAACCTCGAGCACCGCTAGATGTGCCTGCACGACCTACAGATCGCATGGCTCGCAACTCAGACTCCGACCACAACGCGCGACCAGCGCCACCCAAGACGGTGCAATCTCAATCGAAGCCAACGATCCCTCGAAAATCCGTAGCACGTGCGAGTGGCGTAGTCGCTGCCATGGCTGAGCGACAGAAACTCGACAATGCGGAGGGCCAATCAAGCGACCGCGAACGGCAATCACCGATGCTTCAAACAACCCGCAGGATTCACCCTAGCAGTAGTCCTGAGCCGTTGAAGAAGAAGCTCTCCCGGCGGAAAGCAGACGGCAAAGCGAGGCCATCCCGTGCCATGACACCCCCAAGCAGCGCGGAAGAAGAGGAGACCCTGGATTCGGATCACCCAGGCACGCCAACCGAGCAACAGGAGTGGGACAGCCGCGTGAAAGCCGTGATGAAGAACCTACCCAAGGGTGTCGATGAGGCAGCTGCTAAGCAGATCTTCAACGAGATTGTCATACACGGCGACGAAGTTCACTGGGACGACGTGGCAGGATTGGAGATCGCCAAAAGCGCGCTGAAAGAAACCGTCGTCTACCCCTTCCTGCGCCCTGACCTCTTCATGGGTCTGCGCGAACCCCCCCGCGGGATGCTCCTCTTCGGTCCCCCCGGCACGGGCAAAACCATGCTCGCGCGCGCCGTGGCCACAGAGAGCCAAAGCGTCTTCTTCGCCATCAGCGCCAGCAGCCTCACCAGCAAATACCTCGGCGAGTCCGAGAAGCTCGTCCGCGCCCTCTTCGCCCTGGCCAAAGCCCTCGCCCCCTCCATCATCTTCGTCGACGAGATCGACTCCCTCCTCGGCGCGCGCGGCGGCAGCTCCGAGCACGAGGCCACGCGCCGCATCAAGACGGAATTCCTGATCCAGTGGTCCGACCTCCAGAAAGCCGCGGCGGGGCGCGAGGATAAAGGCGGGGACGCCACGCGCGTGCTCGTCCTGGCCGCTACGAACCTCCCCTGGGCCATCGACGAGGCGGCCCGGCGGCGGTTTGTGCGGAGACAGTATATCCCCCTCCCCGAGGACTGGGTGCGGGACAAACAACTCCGGACGCTGTTGGCGGCACAAAACCACAATCTCTCCGCTGCCGATCTGACGCAGTTGGTGCGGCTTACGGACGGGTTCTCCGGGTCGGATATCACGGCTTTGGCCAAGGATGCCGCGATGGGTCCGTTGCGGAGTCTGGGGGAGCGGCTGCTGCATATGCGGCCGGAGGAGATAAGGGGGATCAGGATGGAGGATTTCGAGGCGAGTTTGGTGAATATAAGGGCGAGTGTTAGTCGGCAGGGGTTAAAGGAGTTTGAGGAGTGGGCGAGGGAGTTTGGGGAGAGGGGGGGTTGAGTGGGTTGGTGATGGGTGGGATGGATGGGTGGGTAACGAACGGAGAGGATGGATACTGGGTACTGGGGCTGGGGCTGGGGCTGGGGCTGGACGCCGCTAGGTTATGAGAGGCGATGTGTGTACGCTTAGGAACTGTTGGTTTCGGATGTGTGTTACTTGCACGATGCCAACGAGTCTAGAGTGGTGGTGTTAATAGTAGCATAGCATGACATGACCGCCTTACGAGAGCCGACCACGCCCGTTTCATCGCCCTCAAGGGCTTTCTAAGAAGGCTCACCTCACTGTCACACCTTTGCTCCTGCACCTTTTCGAGAGTCGGGCAGTTGAGCAGTCACGAGGTATGAACGTACATGTCAAGAAGGGGAAAATGCCAACTGCATTCCAGAGGCGTTCACGCAGGCGCGCCTCTCGTCTTTACTCTCTGTTTACGCCCCTGGGCCCTCAGATATGTGCACGTGCATATTAGGACTCTTCGAACCGAACATAGTGTACGATCGCGCGGATTGCATGCATTTACCTTGCAGTCCACATGAGGTATACCTAGGCAAAGGTCCGCATTGATCTGGACGGAGACCCAGCATCCCCTTGGAAGTACCACCATTCGGTCGATCGACTAGCGACAGCAGGAGATTCAGCAGGGCAGCAGCAGCGCCGACCACGAACCGCCGGCACAGGACCACCACCATGCGTCCACCGACCAGCTTCCTCCTCCTCCTCTTCTGCCTATGCAGCTTCCTCACCGCTGCAGCAGCGGCCTCCGCGAAACCGATCCGACATACCCACGGCCAGGCCGTGGAGTCCCCAGGGAGGTGGAAAGGTCAACGGCAACAGCCTCTGACCTCCGACGGCGCGCGAACACCGGCAGCGGCTGCATACCATTGGGAAGCCCCGCACCTCCCAAGTAAACCGTATCAGCCGAGCCAACCGAACCAACCGAGTAGACACAGCAGCCACCTGGACGCGGCGCCCAATTCCGTCGGCATGCTCTTCACCACCGCCAATCATAACGACGACGACGCCAGGGATGTCCTGCACGTCTGGTTGCCGCTGGGGAAGCGTGTGTTTACCCGTACGTATCGCCGGCAATCCACCACTTGCCCCTGACGAGTTCGGCCCTTTTGTCTCCACCTCTACTCGGAGACACAAATCGTTGTGTGATAGCAAAGGTGCTGACGCCGTTGTTCGCAGGCGATGAGCCATACCTCCCCCTCCACCCAGTAACCGCCCGCATAACCACCATGATCCGCTCGACGCCCCGTATTGCGACCCCGGAGCACCTGGAGAAGATCTTGTGCCGGATATATCCGCGTTATAACCTCACAGCCGAGGAACTGGAAGGGGATCTGGGAGACGAGGGTCCTTTGGCGTTGGAGGTGAGGAGGCGGGACGGGCTGGTGCATTTGGCCGGGTTGAGTAAGAGGGTGTGGAGGGAGGTGGAGGCTTATGAGTGCTCGTGAACGTGAGCGTGAGCGTGAGCGTGAGCGTGAGCGTTGAGCAGGTGCTATATTGCGTTGTCTGTAGCGTCCTCAGCTGGGAGAAGGTGTTTTTCGGTCGTGCGCGAAGGGTTTCTGCGAGGAGTTCACAGGCGGGCGGGCTTCGGGGGTTGGTGTCCTTTGCGATTGGCTCCTAGTGGAGTATTGGGCATTCCTTTGAGAGCGTCCCGTCCTAGAACAGGACCCATAAGTCGTAGAGTGGTGTACATGCGCACGCCACTTTCAAGCGGGCTCCCTCGGCGCCATGCCAACCATCTCATACGAACCCGCTCCATCTCTTCCTCTGCCTCTGCCTCTGCCGGCACTGCCCGCTGCATATCCCTCTCCCTCCTCCATCGCGTTCGGCTCAATCGCATGCCCATTCGCGTCTCCCGCCTGCTGGCCCTTACTACTCTTCCCGCCGAAAGCCATGGGCCGCAATTCCCTCCATTGGCACGCCCAGATCCCCACACTAGTCATGAGCGCGGCGGAAGCGACTTGCACGAGCCACCAGTAGATGGTGGTAGGAATCGCGCGGGCGTAGAGGGAGGTGGTAATGAGGTGAAGGAAATGGATTGTCAAGGCGAAGTCCAGGACGAGTTTACTGCGGGCGATGAGAAGGAGGATGGGGATGACGCTATACATCCGTTTCCCCTCGCATTAGCCCTACACTCTCTGTTTGGTAGAAGATGAGAGACCATACGTAATCAAACTATCCAACATCCAACATAACCCCAACGTCCACCCAGTCGTCACGTCCCCGCGCAACTCGCGCCAGTCGAAGAAGCTTTTCAAGCCGGGACGCTCGCCTGTCGCGACCACGCTGACGAAGGCTATGAGCACGATGGCGACGAGGTAGTAGGAGAGCTGGAGGAGCGCGATCTGGGTCAGGATGCGCAAGGGCGCGAGGTCCTTGAGCGCTCCGGGGCGGGCGGGGCGGCGAGGCATCGGAGGCGCATAGGCTGGACGGTGTGTGTGGGGTTACGGTGGAGGTGACGGACGGGGCGGAGGAAGTATCATGGCGGCGGCGGTGTTGTGCGTCCGGCAGGGCGGACAGATGTTGGTCTCGTCTTCGTGGTGTTAGGACGCGGACATGCTTGCGGATGCGACATGCTCGGGCCGACTGATGTTCCGTCTTGTACGCGGCCACGACCAGAAGAAGCACTCCTCAAGCTCACCCACCACCCCGCTCGCCCTGCATGTCCTGCTACTATTACGATGACATGAGTGTTGATCTGCGCGCGTATCAGAGGCGTGGGAAGTCCATAGGTACAAATACATCAGTTCTCTTCGCTCATCCTTATCTTCCTCATCACCTTTCTCTTTCATCCTCTCCTCCCTCTCAGCAGTCTACTCCCAATGGCCAATGAACAGTCGCCGCAGCCGGGCGTCCTGCAAGCCGTCGTCTTCGGCGCATCGGGCATCGTAAGACTCGGAGCCCGTTGCCCTCCCACTGTACCAGCCACTGATCATCCCTCTCCCACAGACCGGCTACGCCCTCCTCAAACAACTCCTCGCCTACCCAACCCCGACCACCTTCTCTCGCGTAATCGGCCTCACCCGTCGCCCTCTTCGAACAGATGTCGACTCGCTCTTGCCCCGTCCTCGTAAGCCCTCCCGAAGCCCTCTGCCATCGTATTGATGATATAAGAGATACTCACCACGTCCCGCCCACCCCACTATTCTTCTCATACACCACCAACTCGCAATTGCGCAGCCTCTCCGGTATTCTGATCGCGCAGTATACTCCCGAGTATCCTGCCCCGATGACAATGACTTTTATCGGTCGTTGATTCTCGATGGGGGTGTCGTGTAGCACCCAAGGCGCGTCTTTCCTCTCGCCATTGGTATACGGCGCACCGTTCACCTGCGTTTGCTCCGCGTACTCTGCGTGTTCAGGATGATTGTCATCGTTCTTGCCGTTGGGCAGCGTCTCCGGGTTGCTTGGGTGTGCTCGCAAGACGTCTTCGGACAGGTTGGGGAAGGCGGACATGACGATGGGAGATATCGGGGGAGAGGTCGGGGAGGAGGAGGAAGGGGATACGGTGACTTACGGATCCAGAGCATCTACGGTACACTCGCGTACCTTTTGTACACACGGCTCTCACTGCCAGACCTTCGGCAGATAGAAGGAGGAGTAGATGAGGTCGTCGAGGAGCGGACCCACTCCACGCCAAGAAATGTCCCCACGGTGGGGCTCTCCGCGACGAAACGCCACTGCCCCACCGGCTCAAGCAGATGGAATCGGGACCAGCACGCGGCTGTATTGATGCGTAGTGGAGGTATGTGGTGGCGGTACGGACGAGAACGAAGCCCGGTAGACGGTGTCAACGACCTGCCGGAGAAGGCTGGAAGCCGTCTGGCATGTGCATCGCGACTCCGGCGGCTTGAGATCCAATTGTGGAGTTCATGTGGAGAGTGCAAGAAAGTGGAGCAACACTGCCATTTTCGGCTGCAATGCGAAAGCAGTAGGCACGTGGTGGAGAGTGAAGACGTGCAGGTCTCGCTAGGCTGGCGGCGCTACGTTCTCTTCCGCACCCACAGCAGTCCCCGCGGCGTCACCAGCCGCTGCGACCGTAGGCGCCATGCTGGCAACCGGAGCGCTCGCCGTTCGCGTGGCAGCAGCAGCGTTCAGCCTTTGATCCAGTGCCTTCAACGCCAGAGCTCGCCGTCTCTCCGCTTCCGCCCGCCTCCCACTGCCTCCTTCTCCGTTCATGATACTTGGCAGACCCTCTGATCGGGAGGCTACGTTCTCGTTCCCAGCTTCTACCGCTTCCTCCGAGAAGGGCGTGAAGATCTTGAACGATACCAGCGTTGCATATACCGCGTCGCATACCGGCGAAAGGAAAGGGTGCATTGCGTCCGGGAAGAATCTGAGGCGATGGTAGCGGGTTAGTGAGTGAAAACACGAACGAAGCCATCTCGTAAGATACCCGAGCTCCTTCTCGTCACCACTGTCCTTGCCTTCAAGCCCACAGCAGAATTATGCAGAGAGGAGTGCCTTCGAGAGGTAGGGTAAGACTTACGCCATAAACGCAAAAGTATCACTCGCATCTCCTTTCATCACCGCCCCTTCTCCGCCCGTCGAACTACCTCCCGATAGCTCGTTGACCCGGAAGAAACGCAGGTAAATCCATCCCGTCATGAACCCGAGCAAGCTGAGCCAGAGAGCCGTGTCGGTGCCTAGTAAGGGACCAGAGATCATATTCGCGAGCGTGAAGAGGGCGGGAAAGTGTTTGATGCGCACGCGAAGAGCGCCGCGGAACAGGGAGACGGTGTGCTCTGGTACGAGCTGCTTCAGGGCGACGAGGAAGCCGGCTTCGAGAGCGAGGAGGCCTTGGAGAGGTGTTGGGCTGCCTCTACATTAGCATCGACTTCATGTGATAGCTGGGAGAAGAGTGCGGACGTACAACTCGGGGGTCCCGGTAAGGGCATACCACAGCGCATAAACGCAGAACGCGAGCACACTGGGTATCACAGTAACAAAACAAACAAACTTCCCAAACTCCTTACTACCCCATGCGCGCTCGAGGTACTTCCCCCCGAACCATATCACGCTCCCGCTGATCGCCAAGCTGAGGATGTTGTTCTCGACCCATGCCGCCGTGATGAACGTCCAGGGGTAGCGGATGCTCTTCGTAGGCACAAGGGCGAGGTAGGAAACCCCCCACTGGGGGTTGGAGAGGTAGTTGCTCTTCAGCGCTATCTCGGTGGGCGAGAGGCTGTCGAGCTCGTGGCGCCATTTGTTTAAGCGGATGGAAGCGTTTAGGACGGAGAGGCCGATGTTGACGAGAAGGAGGATGCGCGTCAGGGGCGGGAGGTTGATTCGGGGCGCCATGTTGAGCTGAAGGTGTGCGACGGCGGTCGTCGCGGTCGTGCGATCATCTCATCCTCGTGTATTGCGAGTGGTTGTTGCCAAACGCAAGGTGATGGTTTGGTGTTGTTCCGGGGAAAACAGCAGAGCCGCTGCTGCGGGTCCAGATCGTCGTGCATCTGATCTGCGGAGCAACGTGAACGCTTCATCGTCCCGTTCACTTGGACATGCGCACCACGAACCCGAAATACCACTGTACCCACTCGCCTGACCGCCGCCATGTCAGTCCTCCATAGCGACCATCTCAACTATCTCATCCTCCGCTACCTCGAAGAGCACGGGCACGAGAACGCCGCAACCGCCTTCCACAAGGACTGGCAGCGCCCATACCACTACAGAGACCCCGAAGCGCTCCCCTTCGCGCGTGTCGTTCCGCGCGATGCCCTGGTTTCTGTGGTACAGGATGGCCTCTTCTTCGACGAACTGAGCGCGACGCACCGCAAGACACACCGAAGGCATAGGTGGACGGCCGTCAACCCGCGTGCACCGCTCGATGAACAAGACCTGACCGAACTCGACGATGGCGCGGACACGTCACGTCCACCTAGCAGTGGGAAGCGGAAAAGCAGGCCGCCTGTTATGCGAGCCCCGGATGAGTTTCCTACGCCCGCGCCTAAGCGGCAGAGACGGAATGAAGGTGCCGAGGGCGTGCACGTGAATGGAGATGGCGACGCTATGGATGTGGACGAGACATCGCCTACCGCGGCGACCGAAGACGATGCCGAAGTTGCGTCGCCTGCCGGGCCCTCGGAGGCGGAGGCCGTCGAGGTTCCGGAACGCTATGATTCCATGGATGTGATGATTCAGACCGACATCAAGGACGGACCAAAGACGAGCACGATGTACTGGAAAATCGACAAGCCCGGTGCCACCGTCTACAACAGCATCTGGAACCCGGATTCCGACCCGAAGAATGCCAAGACGCTGCTCACCGTCGGCGAGTCGCTCTGCCGCTTCTACGAGGTGCCGGATCGCGCGGATGACGTGCAGGAACTCACTCACCTCGATGACCCGAACGTGCCCGCTAACGGTGTGGTCACCGCGAGCGCCTGGCATCCGCAAGGTCACACGGCGGCGTGCGCGATGGAGGCTGCTTTACAGCTTTCGGACGGCGGACGGCAGGTGCCTATGCAACTGATCCTGAACCATGGCAGGGAGCATGGAAGTACGATCTGGAACGCCGACCCGAAGATGCTGGAGCCGCAGGGTGTCGTACTCTGCATGCGGTACAGTCGGGACGGCACGTACCTGCTTGTTCTCCGCACCAACGCGCAGCGAGGGTTCGTGCAGGTATGGAAGACGCCGCAGCCTGTTGATGATGCGGGTAGTGCGCGCGACCAACCGATTGCATGGCGTTGGTTTGATCGCCAGGCCTTGGACGCCTGCTGGACGAGCGATATTCTGTTTCTCATCTGTGGCGAAGATGGACTGTCTTGCGCCTACCAGATCGACACAATCAACAACGGCAATGAGCCTCCTGTTCCGGCTCCTGTCTCAGCAGTGACAAATGGCCAAGGTCTTACCGAACGAGACGCCGAGCTCATCGGGTTCAAAGCGAAGTGGGACAAATTGCGCTACGATCCCTACGCCGGCGTCGCGGTCTTGGCCTCCACCTCCAGCAAGGTCTTCGTCACCCGCCCTATGACCGCTAGATACGCCGGCGACCTGCCCCAGAACGCTTGCCTTAATGGGGAGCTTCACCTGCCCGGCAACCTCACCGCTCTCGCTTTCCAGCCTCGAGGGCCAAGCACGAATTCTATGGTGACTTCTGGCGACGGCGCGGAGGAGGGGTTACGCGAGAGCCTTCTAGCTGCTACGTTCGAAGAAGGCTCTTGCGCTATCTATCGTCTGACCAGACCCAACGCCAGTCGAGCGGTAAGCGAACGGGTGGTTTCACTCGCCATGTGGGAAGGCCCCGCGCTGGCATTGGCATGGTCGCCGCAGGGTACGCACTTGGCGTTTGGCGGCGCGGATGTGGTGCATATCTACGAGACGGCAGCTTTGTCTACCCCGAAGAATGGTGCACGGCGTGAGCCGCTCGTGACTTGGCGGCCGGAAGCTGCTGCGTTGGCTGCTGGAAAGCGGGCTGAGGAGCAGGAGGCGGATGGGGAGCAGGAGGTGCTGGTACAGCCTAGTTTGAGCTGGAGCAGTGATGGGGAGAGTCTGGGCTTCGCCGTGGAGCGGCAGGTAAGTTATCTCATACAAGTCGACGTCGAACAGGGAGCTGTGCTGACTTTGACGCTCCAGATTGCCGTAATACGATTCAGGCCGCCTTTGCATAGTGCCAGGCACGCGCATGCTGAGACCAATGGCGGGGTCCCCCACGCGTAGCTTTGGCCCCTTGGAGACAGTATAAAAGCAAACATTCCATCTGTGATAGTACTTCAGGTCAGGAGCCGAACTCTCAGTGGACGGCGCGGAGCGGCGCTGTCTATGCGCCACTGCGCCGATGATGCAATGGTCATCGGTCACGCAGCCCTTCTGCGCTGGCTGCGCCCAGATCTCCAGCTACTGATCGTGCACGCAGATGCTGTGTGGTCATGTTGCACATCGTCGAGATGCCGCCCTGCCCGACTTGCGTGTTGGACTACTGGCACCGGCCTCGATCGCCGCGTCTTGGATACAGTTCTGCTCGGCGATGGCGCGGCTTGCTATCGTGTCCCGACCGCCTCCTGGCCTCTAGCTTCTGGGGCAGGACGTTGCCGAGGGAATCTCCGGGCTAGACACCGTTTGAAGGATGCGCGCAGCGCTGTGGCGGATCCTCGACGCCTTCCACATATGAGGCTTCCCCTGTGGTGGCGGCAGATTGGTTAGACGAGGCACTGACTGTGGTGTGGGAGTCCTCGAAACTGTTCACACTATGAGGCCTCCTCGGTAGCATAGACATATCGACCCAGTGGGACAGATATCAGTAGCAGTTCAGGCAGTTCATGTTTTCCTGCGCGTGGTGGTGTTTAATGTCGAAAAAGGTTGTGTGACGTCATTGTCTAGCAGTTGTTGATTGCTGCAATTGCCTTGTTTCACCCAGCAACAACTTTTTTCGCCATGTCCACCCAAACGTCCAACGCGCCGTGCTGTACAGGCGCGAGAATCATCCAAGGAAGTAGGCCGCAACGATGGCACAACCCTTGATGGCCATGCCGCGTCGCCGGAGCGCGACACGATCCGGTCAGTTTGACCAGAAGTCCAAGTCGAAGCCAACATCAACAACGTCTGCACTGATGCTGCCGGTGATCTGGACTGCTGTCGTCGCCGTCCTACTCGCCGGCACGGACTGGGCGAGACGGTGGGCACTCTCCGGAAGTGCTATCGAGTCTCTGCTCATAGTCTACGGCACCAGCAAGGGCACACGCATACTTTCGGACGTTCCGCTCTGGACATTGCTGGCCACCGTGAACCTCGTATACGCCATCTGCTCCACATCATGGCTGCTCTACGGTCTCTTCACGGCCGTGTGCTATCCCATGATCGGCATCACCTGCCTGGTGCAATCCGGCACGGTCGCCACGATCGCGAGGAAGAACCTGAGAAAACTCCTAAAGCAGCTGCATTTCACGAGAGACAAGATCGCGCTGTTCAACTTGCCGGCTCTGGAAATTGATACGGATGTCAACGGTCTGATGGTGATCCGCGGTGTTACAATCTCGCTCTCGAAGCTGACGATCATCGCTCATGGGGTCGAGCTTGGTAGGCCACTCCTCCGTAACAGTCACGACACGTGCGGCTTTACTAACTCGCAGCGTAGGCATGAAGCTGATCGACGATGTCGAGCTGGCGATGTATGCGGACGAAGTCACTATCCCGCTCTTCCGACGTGTCGAAGTTGGCGACGTGTACGGGAGTGTCAAAGGCGGCAAGACCGAGCTCTTCTTCGGCGACGTGGACGATCATGGCGACACCGCAGACGACGACTTCTCAATGCTCGGAGATACTCCGCTTCTTCGGGCGGCAACAGCAGGCGCGGAAGGTTTCAAGGGACGGCCCAAAAACCAGCTCCGTAAATCTCAGATGGGCATAAACCGCATGAAGGACTCCACGGCCTGGAGTGGGTTTGACTTTGTCAAAGCGCTCTCTCCGGACGACGAGAAGGCCGAGAAGCAATATCTAGCGATGCTGGAGGAGATCCGTACTACGAGCATGGTCCACCAGTCCCGGCAGCAAGTGATGCAGCAGATGAGCTCCGACAGCGAGAGTGAGTACGACGCCACACCGGAGAACGACAACGATATGCGTGCGGCAATATGCGCCGAGCTCCGTCAGCTACCGTCGATTGCTCATCCACCGCCCAAATCCGTCCGAGTGACGACGTTGCAAAATTCGTCGCCACCTTGGTTCCGTCGGTTTACCCATCGCCTGCCTTTTCTGCTCCGGGTACTCCTCGCCATCATTAGCTATTTCCATCTCATCAACATCGACTCGATCACGGTCGCCGGTTCTGGCCGCTTTGCCGCCGCCATGCTCCAGAAGGAAGTCTTCAAGCATTACGCCACTGACAGTGCAGAATTGCGGCGGTTGGAGCGAAGGGTCAAGGACTGGCTTGCCGATGCCAACTTCTGTCTTGAGCTCACTGGTATCAACGGCATGACGCAGGTTCCACTGAGCACCGCGTGGGACATCGTGGGATGGCTGAAATTCAACGATATCATGGCGTACCGTACTGCACCCGAAAAGGCCGAAGTGGCGCAAGTGGTTAGGCTAGGAGGTGCCGATGCTACGGCGACCATCCCTACCTTCTTATTGCCGCACCATGAGCATGTGGTACCAGAAGCACCCACCGAGGCCGAGTTCGAAGACTTGGCCGAAGAGATCGACGAAGCGGATGGCATGCCAAAAACGGCGCAGATGCAGGAGAAAGCGAAGAAGGTGCGCAAAGACCAGGCCGCCATCTCGATCAGTGTCCATGCGAGCCTGCCGGCGACTTTTGACCAGTCTCTCCTCGACTTTGTGGCTGCGCTGGTGAAAGCCACCAAGATCATCGAGCTCGAGAAGGAATTCGACGAGGTAGAAAGGGCTGCCGATGCGGCCGGCGCCACGCCCCCAATGTCTCCCACTAGCCCGACCGACGATGATGCTTCCATCAAGTCCGATGCCAGCGTCAGTACCGAGAACGGCAGCAGCAAGAGCAACCTCCGCTTCAAGGAGCTCACGAAGAACATCCGGCAGAACCTCAAGGATGGCACGACAGGGCAGCAGATCAAGGATCTAGCCAAAGAGCTGCAGCAGTCCACGAACACGGGCATCAAGGATTTACACCAGAAAACCAACTCCGGATTGAAGGATCTGCATCACAACACCCGCCACGGCA
Source organism: Friedmanniomyces simplex (assembly GCA_005059865.1). Taxonomy (NCBI): domain Eukaryota; kingdom Fungi; phylum Ascomycota; class Dothideomycetes; order Mycosphaerellales; family Teratosphaeriaceae; genus Friedmanniomyces; species Friedmanniomyces simplex. The sequence continues at coordinate 19,705 of NAJQ01000193.1, forward strand.
TGAAGAAGGCTTGGGTGGGCGGGATGGTGAATGACCGCTGGATCGCCAAGATGGTGGGCAAAGTGGCGTTGAAGCTGCAGCAGGCGCAAGGTGATTTGGGGTATTCGGGTGAAATCCCTATCCCGCTTGCGCCGTATAGGGCGAGAGGGGAGCTGCCGTCGAAGTTTCTGCCGTGACGGGGACGGGGGGAGCGTGGGCGTTCCAGGGGGGTTATGGGGAAAGGGTCTCATGAATAGTGAGTGACTCTTGCTTCTGCGGTGGAGATTTTCTTCGATCAGAGGTCGATGGCCTTGCTTGATACAATATGATACCCAGTGAGAGGAGCGGCAGAGTGCGAGCTGCTCCAGTATACACCATATGTAGTTTGAGGCTTTTCGGGATGGGGTTCCGTACATTGCCTGCCTTACCGTACCGAAAATCTCAACATCGCCTTCAGGGGCCATCCGAGTGACTAGGCGGAGACAGGCCAAACTTCCCATCCATCACCCGTCTCCACCGCGCTATACTCCTTCCCATGTCTTTCCTTCTCGTCCGAATTCCCTCAGCGCCGTCCCGCGTCGAACATACGTGTACGCTTCCCCGCCCTGCCGCGATGATTGCAAGACAGCGCATGGTATCATCGTCCGAAGACCCGCCTCGGTCCGTGACAAGCAGGCAAGGTGATAAACAGCCGGCGCGGTGAGGTTGCCGATGACCACAGTGCCTTGGCTACTCGCGACAGAACCTGTCTCCGACCCCCTAGTGGAAGTCTCGTTTCCCTAGCTCGCCGCGCGGGTCTGCAAGCTGCGTAGCACTTCCACCTGTCGAAGCAGGAATTCTCCATTAATCCCATTCACGCCTCCTCCACCGTCTCGCCTTGCTTCGCTCCCGCCCTCCTCTCAACGTAGAACCCCGTGTCCGGCTGCCTCAGCTCCTTCATCTCCTTATCGCTCAACGCGCGATCCACCTCCTGCACATCCACCAACTCTTTGACCGCGAAGACTTGTCCCGCGACGTCCGGGGTGACGGGGTGGTAGACGGTTCGCAGACGGCGGTGCAGGCCCAGGGCTTTGAGGACGCCGGTGCTGCGGGTGGGGAGACCGATGGCGGAGCGGAGGAGGGTGATGCGGAAGAAGCGGGTGGGGGTGGACATTGTTGGTGGTGGTGGTGGTGGTGGTGGCGATGTAATTGGGGGGGGGGCGGCTCGGGGCTGGGTGGGTGTCAGATGTGCGGCTACTCCATTGTTTGTTGTGTTGCCTTACATACGTTGGTAGTCGGAGAGGAAGGTACGTGCTGAGTCTATGTAATGAACGATGGTGGTGTCGTAAAGGGAGCAGCAGCAAGCTCATCCCCGAGCTCTCCGCATTGGCAACCATTGTACCTCCACCACCCACTTCCTCCTTCCCTGACACTACAGACAAAATAAACCTCGCCGACACGTAACCATGGACACTCCACCCTTCCCTCTCGAACCCCCCGTGACCACCGCCCTCGCCGACCTCCTCACCTCACCCACCGACCTCGACAAACTCCCCTCCCTCCGCGCCGAGTTCACCCGCAAGAAGTCCACCCTCGACTCCCACCTGCGCGCCGGTCTGACCGCCCAACTCGCTACGACACAATCGGGCATGTCTTCCCTCACTGACGCGCAAAAAACCGTCCAGATGATCAAGGAGGAGATGATGAAGATTGATCGCCTCTGCGCGGAAGCACAGGGTATGATCCGTGACTTCCCCGAGATCAACCGGATGAGTGTGATGCAGCGAAACTTCGCGACTGTGGAGAGTATGAAGGGAGCCGTGGATGGGTTTGCGAGCAAGCTCGGGGCTTTGGAGGGGTTGCTGACTGAGGACGACGAGGCGATGGAGGAGCAGCCGAACTTGCTTGCTATTCACGAGGGCTTGACGGGATTGAGGGATGTGCGGGATCAGGCGATGGAGCAGGTGAGGGGGTGTGAGTTGGGGGAAGGGGAGGGAGGGTTGGAATTGATTGAGAATCTGGCATTGGAAGGGCAAGGCAGTGGGCACGGGACGTTGAGAGAAATGTTTGGGAGGCTGGAGGAAGTGGTGGAGTGGTTTGATGAGCATGTTGGGCGGGCGTGTTTGAATCTCATCGGACTGGTGCAGATGGGGAGTACCGGGTTGGTGGTGCGGCTGGGACTGGTGATTGAGGAGGAGGAGAAGAAGGACAAGCAAGTCAAGGCCTTGCAGGATGCTCAACGCGAGTTTCAGGGCGTGGCGCGCAGTTTCAAGAGTATCAACGTGGGACACCGTGAGTTGCGCGGGTACAAGGAGAAGTTCCTGCAGGCTATCTCTGCTTCGTGCTCAGCGCAGTTTGAGGGTGTGAAGCAGGCTTTCAACGAAGATCCGGAGAGGCTGGAGAAGAGCTGTAGATGGTTCTTCAATGATCTGAACACCGTCAAACTCGGGCTGGTCGAGCTGTTTCCGAGGAAGTGGAGGATCTTCAGAACGTATACCAACATTTACCACGGTCTCATGCACGACTTCCTCGTTTCACGACTGGACGACCCAAGCATCACGCCGGTGCATATGCTCGCAATCCTGAACTGGGTGCCGAAGTATCACGAGAAGATGCGGCGGCTGGGCATCAAGGAGGAGGAGTTACTTCCGCACATCATCGATGGGCGGGAGGCGGAGCTCGTACGTGAGTACCGGAGTCTGATCACAAAAGCGGTGGAAGAATGGATGGAGCGGATGGCTGCGGCAGACCGGAGAGCTTTCGCAGGCAGAGAAGAGGGCAGCTTGGATCAAGACGCGGACGGGCAGTTACATACGAAGACGCTGGGTGATATGTGGACGATGCTTAGGGAGCAGCTCGCCGTGGCCCAGTCTTCCGGCCGGCCTGACGTCGTGGAGGGGGTTGTAGACGCGATGATCCGGGCATTGAAGAGTAGGCAGAAGATGTGGGAGACTCTCGTCGATACCGAGTTCAAGCGCATCGAAGACGAGGCGACGCGAGCGGGCAGCGCGGAGGACATCGAGGGTCTATCCAGCTACCAAGACTGGCTGGTAGCCATCGCCAACGACCAAATCACCAATATCGACGACGTGCCCGAAACCTCCACCACCTCCTTCCTCACACGTTTCAGATCCGACTTCACGCCACTCGTCTCGCCCTCGTACCCGCTCACCACCGCCGCCGACCTCGACAGCCTGACGAACGGGTACATAGACCTCGCCTCCCACTGCACACACCTCTTCGCCTCCCTCCTCTTCACCACCGACTTCCGCGCCGTGACCCGCAGCTTCTTCACCCCGGCCTGGTACTCTACCGATCAAGCCGGGCAGAGTATGCGCCAGATCACCACCACCTTCGAAGACTACCTAGCGGGGGAGAACAACGTCACGCAAGTGCTGCATCCTTCCCTCCGGGATATCTTGGTCGAAGAGCTGAGCGACACGCTGCTTGTGCACTACTTGGGCGCGGTGAGGAATAAGGGGGTCAAGTTCCGGCGTAGCGACCCTTTCACCGAGAGGATCCGGGAGGACGTTCTCATCGTTTTTGGATTCTTCAAGGCGCCGTATCCGGATGCGCCGCCGGAGATGTTCGAGTTGGTGAGGGATAAGTGGCGGGCTGTGAATGCTTTTGAGGGCTTGTTGAGCGCGGACAAGGGACAGGGGGTGGTTGAGGCGTTCGAGAGGTTGAAATCGCAGTACTGGGACGTGCAGCTCGCGTGGGTGGAGGCGGTTTTGAGGGCGAGGGATGACTTTGATCGGGGCATGTTGTCGAGTGTGAAGGGCGCGGCGGCTGGGGTGGAGGTTGAGAGGGGCCTGGAGACTGTGATGGGAAAGGTGAAATAGGGTGTGCGAGGCGTGTAGTAAGGCGGGCGGTGTTGCGATGCTTCTGAGCGAGGAGTTCGGGCGCAATCTGGGCGGCTTGATGAGGTGGGGTGGGATGGGCGATACCCGTATTACTTCTTGTGTGGACAGCACAGCAACATGGAATTATCAATACCGATGAGTCTGAGAGTGAGACGTGTGATGTAAGGTAATTTTTTTTTGAGCAAGTAAGTACATCAAGAGCAGTCTCAGTGACGCTCGCCTTCCACTCATCGCGCGCCGGCGAGCCTTCCGCCCTGCCGTCCGTCTTCGTGCAAGCAGCAGCAGCAATCAATAGCAACGCACTGTGTCATTCTGATAAGTTCGCTCGATCCATTGTCAGCCTGTGTAGAGAAGTAGCAGCAACACTCATTCGCACCATACCAGTCTGTGCATTCCGTTCCCAAGCAATCGTCGTATGTTGTCGTCGTGTCAGGTAGATTATGGTTTCCGGCGATACGTTGAGTAGCTTGGCCGTTGCTCACTTGGTATTAGCGGGGACGGTCGCGGTTGTGGCGCCGTATTTGCCTGTGCTGGGTGCGGTGACGGTCTTCGAGGCGGTGCGTGCGGCCTGAGCGGCGAGTATGCGGAGGTGGGGCGGCAGTACCTTGGGCTTGACCTCCGTAGCGGTGTCAGCGGCCGGCTGGCGGAGGTGGGGCGGCAGAACCTTCGGCTTGACCTCCGTAGTGGTGTCAGCAGCCGGCTGGCGGAGGTGGGGCGGCAAGAGCTTCGGCTTCACCTCCGCGGTGGCGTCAGCGGCCGGCTGACGAAGGTGGGGTGGCAAGAGCTTCGGCTTGACCTCCGTGGTGGTGTCAGCGGCCGGCTGGCGAAGGTGGGGCGGCAAGAGCTTCGGCTTGACCACATCAGTCGCGTCGGGGGCGGTGGTGGTTGGTACGTCGCTGCCTTTCATGCTCTCGGTCGTCTCCAGGACCTTGCGTGGGCCTCCAAGCTTGCCGTTGGTGGTCTGCGTGCGCGACGTGCACTTGAAGACCTCTTTGAAGACGGGCGGCGGGGTGTCCTTCCTAGCTTGGATGCGTCTCTCGCACTCGATCTCCCAGGCGCCACGCTTTGCGTGGTACTCAGCAGCGCTCTTGGCCGCATCAACAGCTACCATGGCTTCGAAGTCGGCCTTGGCCTCGGCGGTGCGGAAGTGTCCGAGCCCCCCATTGTTGTGCATGGGACCTCCGCTGGCAGCAAGCTGGCGGCGGTGCTGCTGGGCGCGACCGACGGGCTTGATCACGATGCTGTTGGTCCGGTTGTCGGTCTTGGCCTCGACGCGAGCGCCGTAGATGCGCCTCAGAGCTTGGAAGACCTCCTTGCGGGCCGCGCTGTCTGGCAGCGAGCGTGTGGTGAATGGCTTCTTGCCGAAGAAGTCGTGTGCCGGGTTGAAACGGCTGAGAAGCTCATCGGCCTCCTTCCGGCCGATAAGGCGGACGAGAAGCTTCTTGTCTCCGGAGCCGACGATGGCATCCGAGGCCGTCGACGCGGTGCTGAGGGTTGGCGAGGTGCCACACACAGTGGTGCCGTGGCCTGGCTTGCTTGCAGTGTTGCCCGAGACGGTGGAGGCGATTCCGTAGGAGGCCGTGGCAATTTTCGCGACGGTCTCGTGACCTTGGTTAGCCAAGCCGGCAAAGCCGAAGATGGTCTGGTGTGGGGTGAAACCAGGTGGCATCAGCGGCCCGGTGGTCGTCTCAGGAGCCCAAGGCTCTGCATAGACACGGAGCGGCATCATCAGTGGCTTCGTGTTGGTTGCTTTCGGAATCGTGACCGTCGCCTTGAAGCGGTTCTCGAGATCCTTGAGGCTCATGTGCGGCTTCGCAGCGGTAGACATGGTGGCAGGCATGTTGAGATCGACGTGCGGTAGAATTTGTACGAGCAGTTTGGTGAGGAGGGCGTAGTGTATATCTTGGCCTGGGCAGTGCTGTGCAGCTGAGCCGAACTACAATGAGTTAGCTTGTGTGTCTTGGGGTACGTAGGCTCCGTGTGACCGAAGTCATACCAGTGGGTATAGTAAGTGCGGTGAGGTGAGGTGAGTGCGTGGAGTGTGTGGGTGCTGAAAGTGTCTGTGGTTGGGGCTTGTGTGGAATGTGGATGTGGATGTCTGTCCGGAAGAGAAAGAGAAAATCGGAGGGGAAAGGAGCAGCTTTTATACGTAGCAGCACGGTGCGGTGGCTGAGCAAACAAGGTTTGAGTTCCTATTGTTGAGGGACGAGGACAATTGACGGCATGACGCGTGGAGGTTATTGTCGAGAAATCAGGTGGTTGGTATTGTCGAGGACATGTCGGGTACTTACAGCTAGCATGTGATTCGTCGAGGGTGGCTTGCTCAGTTACCGCTCGGTCTCGGCCTCGCACGCTTGGTCCCAGCCAGACATGTTCGAGGTGAGGACATCAGGTGGTGGGGCGAGACAGATGGTGCACTACGTGATCATGCTCGTTAGTGAAGTTTTCGCTGGACAATATTGCAAGTACAATGCGGTGCGAGAGGGAGTGAAGGTGGCTGGATTGGTGCAGTGGTGATGGTGGTGGTGGTGGTGGTGATACTCATTCGAGCTCACGATGTGAGGTGGAAGGAGGGTGGAGCTCGGAATTCTGAAACGCAAGTGGGTCCAGCCGAAAGCTAAAACCCAAGTGGCGACCGCCGATGATCTTCTGAGTACGGAGATGCTGCAGCAGCTTACACGAGGGTGAAGGCGTACTTACGAATTCAGGCACAAGCTTCTCATCGATCCAGACACCTCCTTCGGGCGCAATGAAGCTTGAGCGTATTTTATGCGGCTGATACAGGTGGAGCGTCTCTTTCAGCGCGGCTTGCAGAAGCGGCAGGCTGTCTTTGCGCTGAAGCAGGTATTCCAGCTTAGGCGGTTGGTCTATCCGTGCCCGTACAATCTCTTGGCGTAGTTTCTGAAGGAGGCCAGGGTCGCTGTAGATGTGGAAGAGAGATGTCAGCGCGTGCACAATGATTGGGTCCGTGCCGGCGGTAACCAGTGCCACGCAAGCTGCGCGCAAAGCGGAGTCCTCTACGCCGTAAATGCCGCCGGAAGCTTCGCGCATGAGAGCAATGATGCCGCCTTTGGCATTTGGGAGATCCGTAGGAAGATGTTTGATGATGTGGATTACAGGGTCGAACTTTGCGGAGATGGTGTTGAGCGCGCGGGTGATAATGGGGTGGAAACGTAGGTATCTATGCTCGTCGTATAGAGTCAGCGAACGTCTCCGGCGGTGCTCAAGTCGAGCGAGTACGTACGAGCCGCCGAGCACGGAAAGGAACTTCCAATTCTCCATGCATGTCTTGAGGCGCGCGGCGTCTTTCGGACGGTCCAAAAAACCCGGCTTCTGACCAGTCGTGGTCGCGAACATTGCATCGTACGCGTAGCTGGTGAGGAGGCCTGACATCTTGACAATCTTTCCGGTCGCGGCGTATCCGGTCAAGGTGCTTAACAGCTTGGTACTACACGCTTCAATGTCAGCCTCGTAGTGGAAGATGTTGGCCATCTTCAGCAAGTTGGCAGGTAGGCGGTGCGGCTGGCTTCTGGCTTCTTCGTGATTGCTGAGTGAGTGTATGTATGGAGGAGCCTGTTGAAAGTTTAGCGGGAGACCCGGTTCGGCGCTTTCGGAAGGAGCCTACCTTCTCGAAACGAGAACAACGCTCAAAGAACGCCGGATTGCTGATGCTGTACTCTTGCTGACCGATTTTTACCACGCTGCCGTACTTTGCAGGGAGCTTAGAGATTGCGAGCTCGTAGGTGCCGTTGCGGATATGGTAAAGCTTCCAAAGGATGGTATGCTTCGCCAGGTATGATGCCGGGATGCCTCGTATGCTCGTCCAGATCAGGCGAACTAGCCACGGAATCGCAAAGGTACAGGCGAGGTACAGTGGTAAAGCGCTGTGAATGGCAAACACCGGCCGGTGAAGGAGTTGGCTTTGCATGGAGAAGGCCGCCGCGCACAATGCCCAAAGGCCCTTGAAGGTTAAGCGGGTGAACGTGGGCATGAGCTCTTCCGCCGGGCTACAGATGACGCTGCTTGCGGCGATGAAGAGGAGGCCGGCTGTCACGAAGATGGCAAGGTCTGGGTTGGGGTTGGGGGTTTCGGGGGAGTATCGTGTCGAAAGGCGGATCGTTGCTTGCTCCATGCCTGACGGTAGATATCGTGGGCGAAGGTGATAACATGTGATGGTGTGTATGCTTCGGTGGAAGCGCGACTCTCGCACAGTGAAATGAAACGGCTGACTGTGAAAGTGACTGCCACGGAAGGCAGGCACGCACGTGAAAGGAAGGTGCGACCAATTCATTCAATATCATCCTGGACTCTTCTTGTAGCCATAATGTCTGCCAAGTGGCCCTTCTCCCCACTCCCAGCTCGTCCCGTCTGCACGCTCATCTCCACTGTCTTCCCTTTTATGCTCCTGCCGACCCTTCCTGCTGGCTCCTCCTCGTCACGCCGCTTTCTTGAAGCGCCCATAAGAGACATCCCTCTTGCCCACATCCACCAACTACCCGACCGTCGACACCATCCGTCTCGAATGCCACTGCAGCGTCGGTAGTAGCGCTTGAAGCAAGCTGAGAAGAACGAGTGAAGTGAGGTTGCAGCCTGAGACAACTGGCCTGTGCTTCGAAGCGATCGCCGGCATCGCTCCTTCCGCGCCACTAGCAGAAACACTACATGAGGGCGACATCTCCGTCTCACCTTCTCTGTCTTCCCATATTGTCAAGCTACAGAGCAGCGCACAACATGCAGGCCTCATCCACGATCCAGCGCACGATGCGCTCGGGCTTCTTCCGTCGCGCCTTCTCCTCCAAGCCAGCCAGCAGATCAACTTGGACACCCGGACCATCTCCGCCTCGACTGCCAAAAGAAGAGCAAGAGATCTTCGACAGGCTACAGGAGCAATCGACCGGCGCATTCAGTCAGCCCAAAGATGAACCAGCCGCACAGGACGACGCCAAGGCAAGCGTCGACTCGGATCTACCAGCCGCACAATCACGACCGGACACGAACAAGATGCTGGAGATGCTGAAGGAGAGGGCACGACTGGTGGCGAAGGGTGATGGCGAGGAACTGCATCCGAATGTCAGGCGAGGCGCGGCGCCGGAGTTCGAGGGCGACGTCAACCCGAAGACCGGAGAGGTCGGCGGGCCCAAGAACGAGCCGGTACGATGGGGTGCTAGTGGGGATTGGAGCTACAATGGGAGGGTGACGGACTTCTGAGCGGGACTACGTGTTGAGAGGGCGGCGGCGCGGACGGCCCACATTCATACGAATGTCAACTTCATCCCATCCTCCTTGCTTGCTCCTACCGTACTGGTCACCTTGGCTGCAGTGTTCTCTCCATGCTTCGGCGGAGAGAAATGAGCGTTGGAGGGCGGTCATCATATCTTCGGTTTACCCACATCCGCATTCGCTATGTTGGTATCAAAGGCACTGAGCACCGCGCCGTCCCTCTCCCGTCTCAGCGTACCCTTGACCAGCCCCGACCGCTTGCCAACATGGACGATCCAGAACGCCTCGTCAGCTGGTGCATGCATGCCGGGCGCGTTGCGCTGTAGAAAGGAGTGCGAAACAAGGTGTCGAGCGGGAATTATCCCACGGGATATCGATCCCTTCACGCAGCGGCACGGCACAAGGGTGCGCGGTGCGGACGGAGTAAGGTGATGGGAAGGCGCTGCGCGCCAGCATCTTCTGGCCGAGCCATACATTACCTCCATCTCCTCCAGCAACATCTCGCCCTCCCGCGCCCACCCCACGAAACTCACACCTGGCGATCTCGTCGAGCCCTCCCGTCGTATCCCAGAACCCGGGCCTTCTCGGCCAACGGCTTGATCAACCCGCAACAGTGGTCGTGAGTGGCGGCTTGCTCGCCTCCGTGCAGCGTCCCGGCGATGCTTAGGTACTCTTCTTGGACTCTGAAGCGGACGATCATGCGGGCCGTGGTTTCGCTTGAGGCGGCGGCTTCGATGAGCTGGGTGTCGGGGGGACTCGTGGCCCAGGCGTGCATGAGGCTTTTGGGGTGGGGTTGGAGGCGCTTGAATTGCTACCGGACGATCTCTATTGCCGGCCCGTCATGTATCGACTACCAGCCTTCTGGAAGTAAAGGCATGGATGGGTTCTTCACGAGATAGCCGGATGATATAGTGTCTCTGGCATTCGCGTACGTAAGGGGCAGTAGTAAGCCGAATCCTTCAAACAATGCGCCATAGGGCTACCGCTTCTCCAGCCGAACAATCTCCTCCTTGACCTTCTCACTCTCCCTCACAATCTCAGCATACTTCTTCACCATGCCCTGCACCTCTCTCGACGAACGATACTCGTCAAGTCTATGCTCCGCGTCCCTGATCTTCGTCCTCAAAACCGCGCTCTCCCGTTGCATCGAGTCGGCTCGAGCTCTCAGCGCTTCCTGCATGCCAGGCGAGTAAACCTGCTGCAGGAGCTGAGCATGCTGGAGACTGAGTTTCTTGCTCATGCCTTCCGCTACGGTGGCCTGGTAATCGGCTTTCGCTTTCGTGCCGCGGGCTACAGAGCCGTGAATGGTCTGCTCGAGCACGCGGATGCTGGTCTCCAGGACTTGACGGTGGAGTTCGTGGAGGTGTTGAGTGTTCTGCGCGAGGGCGAGACGGGAGTGGGAGAGTTGGGAACGGGACGTCGTTGTCTTGGTTTTCAGCTGCTGGATAGCGGTGGGTATATTGTTGAAGGATAGATGCCGGTCTGTTCCCAATAGTTGTCCAAGGGTGCCGACTTCTCGGTGCAAGTGCCTCGATATCCCTGTCGTTATGGGCGTGGCGTGATCCTAGACCGTCTGATCAGCACGCAACTCTCGCACGATAGGCGGACGATGTGTTTACGCTCAAGCGTTCGAGCTCCCCATTCACGAGCTCCTTGTCTTCGTCCGAGATTTCGCCACCCAGTACCGCGGCTGCAAGCGCGACCAACTCGCGTAGCTGTCGTTGATCAGCAAGTACTACCTCCCTCGGGTTGCCACACATAAGATGCTCACATCGTCTGGTAACGCATCGTCTCGGTAAGCCAAGTCCTGCAAGTTGGCTCGGATGACATCGCGTCTCGCTCCGTCGAGGCGCGTTCGATAAAGTTTCTGGAGCGTGGTCAGTCGCCGGTGATGACTAGAGCGTGCGATACGGTAGTAGCATGTACCTCTTGCAACGCTTCACGTTCTTTCTGAGCTTTCACATCGAGCTTCGTTGGCCCATTCTCATCCAGCTTGTTGGCGCAGAGATTGTGGTAGAGAGCCTCGAACTTGGGGTTGGCAACGAGCACATTCGACTCGACTGGAGGTAACATGTTTGTTCTTCGCGGTCCCCCGTTCGTCGTTCCTGGGATCCACGCAGTACTGTTGCGAGAAAGTGAGAAATTCAAGTCGAAGTCGAACATGAAGTCAAGCAAATCAAAGGCAGAGTGGCCGACCGAAGGATGAGCTTGGCGGGCGTTCGGCGTACCGAATGGGTGGGAACAGCATCGTTCGCGAGACTTGGATGAATACACATACTGTACATGTAGCGCTACCTGAGAGATGTAGACACGAAGACGGACGCTCGTAAGGTACCTTATATTTATGGAGACCGCTTCACCGTAAACGCTACATTTCGGCCGACCGCGACAGAATTCGACTTCAGATCGACAACAAGCTGACACAGCCACTCCTGATCCATCGCGATGGCCCATAGCGTACTCGTGTATATAACCGCTGATGCTACACTGGCAACTCCTGTCCTGCCTGTCGGCCAAGGAAAGCTTCCGTCCTCGGAGGACACAAATTGCAGCTACGCACCACTGGCACCCACTCGACCATGCCGCTTTACGAGGTCACGCACAATTGCCCCCTCTCCCAGAAGCAACAAGCGGGATTGGCGAGCGCACTGGCGGCTATCCATCTCAAGTGGTTCCACGTCCCGGCCAGCTTCGTCAACGTGCGATTCTGCGACTGCTCGAAGGAGGTCGTGTATATGGGTGGTGGCGTTGTAAGTTTCCCCCTAGCTGTACGATGGCGATAAAGTACACAGGCTGAGGGTGGCTTTTGCTGATTCGTTGGCCGCATGGATAGAAAACGCTCAATATGCTTCGGGCGTACGTACGGCCCGGCCATGATAATTCAGAGCTCGACGGCGTGTGTCAGGATATCACCACCGCATGGAAGGAGATCGTGGGGAGTGAAGGGCAATGGGAGCTGCATGCTGCGTTGATGCTTGGATGTATCTCCGCGGCTATGGAGTATGGTCTGCATGCGCCGGGAGTTGCGGACGGGAAGCAATGGATGCGGGATCATATGGGGGATTTCCGGAAGCGGGCCGCGGGCGGTGATGTTGCGTTCCAGGTGTTGGTGGAAAGTATGGAGGCAGGGGGTGATGCGGTGGGGCGGAAGGGGGAGGAGAGGGTTCATCAGTAGTATAGCAGTGGCCAGTGAAATATTATCTGTTGTCCCATAGCCTTTTCTAGGTGGTTCATCAACAATAGCCCGGGTATTCCGGTGGAGATTTCGATCGGCTTCCAGGTCCCACGAAGACGACTGGACGGTACATATGATTTGACCATGCTGCCATCCCTTCCTCAAGCCCGTAGAGGTAAGCTGGACTGCCGTCGATGCGGTGATATCCTCCTGATAGCATATCACGGATCAGCCGCCGATTGGTTGAGTACGCCAGGCACGTGTTGGGAATGAGTGGCAGCATGTTTCGTGAATGCCATATCAGCAGCATCTTTCGACTGTTGTCTTTCTCCATCTAAGGTACGCGTGCCTTCCGTTCTCGCCGTCCTCCTCGCCCAGCAATCGACGCTGTCGCAACCACCTGGCATCGTCCAGCCTCGAATCCGGCGACATGAACGGCGTGGCAGCGCGGCCGGTCCATCGGCATCGGTCGAGCACCACCGGCTCGAAGAACTATGCGTACGCAAGGGTGAGTCCGTCTCCGCTCGTTTCGTCTTGTCGATGGCCAAGTCTTGCGGGATATGGAAAGCACGTGGCATGGTCGCACAACACCTGATGAGAGGGAATATTCCATCTCCCGACTTCATCCGCCTCGGCAAAGAGGGAGCGATTGCCGACGGTAACGGGCCATCTCGGACGTCATCTTCGGCCAGGGAGCACATGCGCAACATCCACGACTTCATCTTCCTAAGGTACATGTACCTATACTCACGCCACGATCTCTGCCCCGCACTTCCCACTGCCCTTCCAGCTGCTGGCCGACTGGCAACAGCGCACCGTACGAGCCTTCCTCCCAAGTGAACCACCAAGAGACTTCCACGAGTCGAAAAACGACCGGAGCCAAGACACGATCAACCCGCCGATGAGCTTGCTACAAGGCCGGCAACCACAAACACCTCGCCAATATCACCACGTCCCTTCACCCCCTGCGCCTCTGCCGTCTAGGATAGCCATCGCATCCATCAATTGAGCAGATCACCTGACCCTACTCTCGCGATACCCATCTCCGTCACACATTTCGACGGAGGAAGACGCTCGCTGGGGAGGACTGCCACCTGAACGATTGACTTCTCCTTTGGGACATATGGCACCGTCCGCAATGCCACCACCACCACCACCCACATCAGCACCGCAGGAAAATGGCCAGGCCGAGCAGTACAAGCCCAACCTCAGAAAGGTCCCGCAAGGAGACTTCATGCGGCCCGCAACACGGACGAGGATGAGTTCACATAGCAAGAAGACTAACGGAGTCGGGGTGCAGGTTGAGGAGACGCGGATTTGTGTGGTCATGGTTGGTCTGCCGGCGAGAGGGAAGAGTCTGATAGCACAGAAAGGTGGGTCGAAAGGGTCATTGCGCTCCCGTCTGGGGTCGATTTTGGCGTAGGAAAGCATACTGACACCTCCAGCAAAGTCGTCCGCTATCTCGACTGGCTCAGCATCAACGCAAAATGCTTCAATGTTGGCTCCTACCGCCGCACCGCCACGCCGCAACCCGCCGCTTCCTTCTTTGACTTCTCCAACACTGAAGGCGAGCGATTACGTAAAGCCGCCGCCGAAGCTGCGGTAAACGACATGTGCCAATGGTTCCGCTCGCCCGGCCATCTCATCGCCGTTCTCGATGCGACGAACAGCACAAAGTCCCGCCGACGGTGGATCAAAGAGCGCTGTGATTCCGAGGGCATCGAGACGTTGTTCGTAGAGTCCAAGTGCGACGACGAAGAGTTGATCATGGCGAACATCAAGGAGGTGAAGACAACGAGCCCAGATTACGTGGGACAAGATCCGGAAGAGGCGGCGAAGGATTTCCGGGAGCGGATTAAGATGTACGAGCGGGTTTACGAGACACTGGATGAAGACGAGGCGGACATGACGTACTGCAAGATCATCGACGTTGGGAGCCAGGTCATCATCAACCGGATACAGGACTACTTGCAGAGCCGGGTGGTGTACTATCTGATGAACTTGCACATCAAGCCGAGAAGCATCTGGATCAGTCGGGTATGTTGGTGGAACTTGCTCAGAGTGGCTTTCATGACGCTGACAGTATTGCGATAGCACGGCGAATCGGAATACAACCTCTCTGGTCAAATTGGTGGCGATGCCGACCTCTCACCCCGCGGCGCGCAGTACGCCAAGCTCTTACCCGGTCTCGTCTCGAAGTCTGCCGGCGACCGGCCACTTACGGTGTGGACTTCCACGCTCAAGCGTACAGCGCAGACAGCGCACAACCTCCCCTATGAAAAGCTCTCTTGGAAAGCTCTTGATGAGCTTGACTCGGGCGTTTGCGATGGCATGACTTATGCCCAAATCGAAGCCAAGTACCCGCAAGACTTCGCCGCGCGCGACGAGGACAAGTACAATTACCGCTACCTCGGCGGCGAAAGCTACCGGGATGTCGTCATCCGGCTTGAGCCCATCATCATGGAACTGGAACGCTCGGAAAACATCCTCATCGTGACGCACCAGGCGGTGCTGAGATGTATATATGCGTACTTCATGGGCGTGAGTCAGGAGCAGAGCCCGTGGATGGAGGTCCCGCTGCATTGCTTGATCAAGTTGACACCCCACGCGTACAAGACGGAGGAGGAGCGTATGTCTGCTGATGTTCCTGCGGTCAGCACGTGGAGGGAGAAGGGGAGTAAAGCGGAGCATGCGCAGACGCCTGGGCCGAGTGCGAGGGCCAGTCCGATGATTGGGGCGATGTCGAAATGAGTGGTCGGGAGTTGGGTATCGCTTCGGTTGCGCTATTGTGGATTGAGGCTTTCCGAAAAGGGACATAGAAAACGGAAAACTCTGAGCCCGGATTGCATACATGGGAAGCCAGACAGGGCCCTTCTAGCATCGGTACAGCGGTGGCGCTTGGCGAGTACACTTGCATAGGCACTCCGGGTCTGACGGGGCCATTCAAGGTGAGTGTGTACGTAAATACGCATGCGTACTGCTTGATGCATTGACTATGGTCCAGCAAACACGGCATGACCGAACTGCCAGTATGTCACTTTTTGCTCATCTTTCGTGCCCATCACCGTCCAAGTACTGTACTATTGACGCAGCAGCAAATCACCATACTTTCCGCCATCGGACTGCAATCGTTTCCAAGAACCCCAACGTCCTCAAGATGGAGCCAAGCACGAAACGTGGGCCACTGAGGACCTTGGCGAGCAACGCGGCATTGGCCGCCACCGCCCTCGGTGACCCACGGTTTGGCGAGGATAACCACACTACACTGCGAGTATACCGAGAAGCTCGTGCGCTTACTGTTCCTTGGCTCCGGGAAGTGGAAGAGGAAATGCGGGAGGGAGGCGTTTGGGGAGATGACCGCGAGGGGAAGATTGGTGCACATGGCCGAGAGAAGCGGGCTAAGGCGAACTTGCTCTCTCGGTTAGGGAGTGTGGCGTGGGAGTGTATACGCATGGCAGGGAGCACGAGTGGTGGGAGTCGCAGGACGAGGAAGGATGTGCTGCTTCAGAGGATGCATGTCAGTGTCTCGCGCGCTGTTGCTGAGGCTGATGGGGAGATTGCAAGACTTGAGCGTTTGCTCGAAGGTACGGGCCTGGAGAGTGCGGCACCAGCAGTTGGTCTTGGTGTTGAAGGGAGCAGTTCGAGTGGGCTATCGCGAGACGCAGGTAATGGGTTGCGTCCTGACCATTGGAACGACACCCATGAGAATAAGCGCTCGCAACGATCACGGAGGCGGAAGGATGCTGTTCTGAGCGATCAAGATGACCGCGTCCCAATGCACGATCCTGGAGACTCTGCTGCCGCAACGCGGAAGACCAGTTTCCCCGGGAGGCCACAAGCAAAGGTAGCCCCTCGACCTCCAATTTTCTCGGCAGGAAGGCGAGGTCGATGGCTTCCGGATCACCCATGGGAGGAAATACGTCGTGGCCGCGCGTATTCTATCAACACGAAAGTGAGATCTTCCTCGGGAGCGTCGCAACGACGACCGCGCTCGCAGCAATGGCGCCTCCCTTTGCGATCCGGTGCGCAGGGGACAAGGACGTCCGGCACGCCGCAGCGCCATCGTGGGGGGCGAGGTGCTCGTGGAGAAGAGACTATGGAGCCCGAAGATCCGCCGAAGAAGGCAGCGTCCGCGTCCGGCAAGAACCGGGCAAGGTCTATTCCAACGCTTGTCGTATCGCCGCCTTCGTTGCGTGTGTCCAGCACAGATGCCCGCGGTACAGGCCGGAACGTCGGCGGTAGTCAAACGCGCTCGGCTACCCGCACGGCTGGTGGCCGATCCGAGGATGATCTCGCCCCGAATTTGCGACAGCACAGCACATCGGAATACGACGCGCTGAAGGTGCCACACGACTGGTCCCGTTCGCATGACAAACCTGGCTACGGTACGACACCGGAGACCAACCCTGCGTATGCGTGGAAACCGCCGGATCGCGACGATGATGACGAAGAGACCGCTAGTCAGTGGAGTAGAGCGACCAGGGCGCCTACGATGCTCCCAGACATGAGCACGCCGATGCCAGTGAATCTGGAGGAATACTCGCGGGACCGGTCACATAACGATGACGGGGTCGACTCTAGCTCAGGTCAACCAGCTGCCTCGACTGCAAAGGGTACTCTCAAGCCCTGTAAGAAGCTTCGGAAGGGTGAAGACTGAAATGCAGCTATGCGGATATCTTCGCGCACTGGCCTCAATGGCAGTCATCCTGGCTTACTTGCAGCTCATCCAGCTCAGCCTACTGGTCGGACGGCCACGTTTTCGACCACGTTCGACTATTTGATGTGAATAAGAGTATTAGACATACAACCGGCTACGGTCGCAGGAAGGCACGCGGACAAGCAAGACCGGCTTCGACGGGCTCCGATCGTATATGCGCCTTCGTCGAGGAGTGACGACAACTCCCTCGACGACGGCAGAGTGAGGATGGGTGACGGTATTGAGAGCGAGAGTCCGAGTCGATCTTCGTCTTCGGCTAGGAACAACTCCTTGTGGGCCATCAATGGGCAATAGATGTAGCGTAGCGGAATAGGTAGGCAGCCACAAGGAACGGTTCAGCAGAGTGGTGGTCTAGTAGCCTGTATGCTGTGCATTTTAGTTCCGAGACGTCACCGTCGCCTGACGCATCTATACTCGTTTAACGACCAGTTTCAGCCACGTGGGCAGTGTGTGGTATTTTCGCGAAGCTGTTCAGTTGTTCATGGGCTGCGGTCGCTTGCCCAGGCATCGGGAGGCTCAGGGAAAGCTTGGCGTTCCTTCAATCCTTGTCCGCTCCGGAATGCGTCGCTTTCTCGTCTCATCCATCGCAAGAAAGACCGCAGCACGCAGATCAGCAAGCACCATCTGGTCCGGAATCGTGTGTCAATCTCACAACGTCCATACCTACCGAAAGCTTTCAGTTGGGATTCGCGCGACTCGGTGCCACCATGCCACTGGATCAGCGTCCTCCATCGGGGCCCCATCGCGCCCAGCTTCCTTCGAGGCTGCCTGGGAAATTCAGGACCGCCCAGGGGTGAAAAATGCAGGTTGCCTGGCGGCAATGCCTTGGTACTATGCGCTTGGACGCGCGCAGCCTCGCAGCGGCGAATATATAACAGTCTATGGCGGCCCTTCATGTCCCTCGAGATTTGGCAGCTCACATCCTCAGACGCCACGACAGTAAGCCCCAGAACCGAGTGCAGTAATCGACAGCTCGACATCCCAACCCCTGACGGCGACTACGTGAAACATGCTCCGTCGAGCGATCCTTTTCGCCGCGTGCGCCGCCGGCGCCACAGCTCAGTCCACTACCTCCGCACCCTCTCCCTCCGCCAACACTGCGACAGCGACGGTGCTCATAGGAAGCTTCACGACCGGCCTCGCCGCTTCCATCGTCGCCGCGGATGCTTGCGACACCACGTATGCATTTTCGTGCACTGACTCACTTTTATGCTCCGCTGCAACTTCGGTATGTTCTGCAGCTCGATCTCAGCGCCAGTGTCGTTCAGGCCAAGTCGGAGACTATACGCTGACCTCCCCTTCCTCAGTTCTTGGTGACCGAAGGCCCCACCGACTATCAGATCTCCTACGCTACCTCCACTGGGGGCGCCACGGGCGCCTACACCGAGTCTTGCTCCCTCAGCGGCAGCTCGTACGCTGTGTGCGTCGCCACACTCTCGCTCAGCGCCGATGGCACAAAGACCGCTGTCTCGACTACCGCAACAGCGTCAGGCAGTCAGCTGCATTATGGCCAGTTCCCGATCACGGCTGGGGCGGACAAGTTGGCCAGTGCCACGGGCAGTTGCATGGCGAGCGGGAATGCGGCGGTGCCGACTGGTGTGATGGAGGTATACAAGGTGCTGGTCGCGCCGGCTGCGGCCGCGTTGATGGCTGCTGGTGCACTTTTGTGAATTTCCAGACGTTATTGCCTGGAGTGGGATATCTGGATACCATGGTGGCGTGCCCAGGTCTATACCCCGAATTGATGCTGGATTGATCTTGCCTACGTGCCGGTTCCTTTCTCCTTTTCGCTCGATGGACGGCCGTCATCGTTTGATGAAGCCTCGACATCCACCACGGCGGCTGCAGCTGCTTTCGCCATTTTAGCCCGGTCTTTTTTCTCAGCAAGCTGTGTACGCCACTTTTGGCCCTTGGCCATGATCAGGAACACAACTGGAAGCAGTGCGACATACACCAAAGCGACAAGAGTGAAAGCCCAGCCCGGGTTCATTGCGTGGCACATTGGCAGTATCACCGCTGCGCCGCCGGCTGACATGAGACATCGTACGAAATTGACTGCCGAGGTGGCCGTAGCAGGTCGGTCGCGGTGTAGGTCGAGTATCAGAGTGTTGGTGATGTTGAAGGCCGTGCTGACGCCGAAGCCTATAAAGTAGAGCGCGATCTCTGGGCCAGCGAGTGCCGTGCGGAACTCGAGGGTCCAACCAAAGGCCAACAGCGCCAGCGTGCCTATGATGTGACCCGGTACGACGACCTCAAGCCGCACTTTCTCGATTGGGAAGTTGCGGAGATCTTGCTGTTTGCCTTTGGTGATTATCATGCCGAGACGTCGGGCATGACGTCGGAAATTCCAATCTACTAGATGCCCCGTCGTGAGCGCCGAGGTCAAGCTGCCCATGCCCATTGTGATGTAGCATAGCCCGATATCGAGGGTGCTCAAGCCGTAGATCTCTGCGTACAAGACGGGTATTATGGGGGTGGCGAAGCCGATCATGCCTGTGAAGAAGCAGCCGTTGTACAGCAGGACGATGCAGCTTTCCTTCTCGCCAAGGATTTTGAGAGTCCGCAGCGGATTCGGGAAGGCGATCTTGCGCCTTCTGACGGACAGCTGGATTGATGCCTGCTCAAGATCTTCCTCCGCTTGGACTTCGCGGGCATGTCGGCGTTGCTGGATGTACCCTAGGATGGACAAACTGACGCCTCGGGCTGGTATCGAGCCATTTCCGACCACGTTGCGGCATGTCTCGGGGAAGAGGAAGGTGAATATGACTAGCAGGACGCCGCCGAAGATAGCCAGGAAGTAGAACGTGGACCTCCACCCAAGGTACTGGTCCAGGATTCCTCCGATCGTCGGGCCAAAAGCCGGGCCAATGAGTAATCCAGCGGTCGCGTAGCCCATGTACTTGCCTCGTTCGGCAGACGTTGCAATATCTGCGACAACCGCTGTGCAGAGGGCGATGGCTGCACTGCATCCGAAGGCTTGCACCATGCGGAGCACGAGCAGCGCGGCGTAGTTTGTCTGGAGCGCTAGACCGACGTTGGCGATGGTGAAGATCACGAAGCATACGATGAATGAGAATCGACGGCCGCTGTTATCTGACATGCCGGCGATGAAGGCAGGGGCGATACCTTGGGCGATCTGTTCACGTTAACTATCAGTCATCAAGTGCAAGCTACTCCCCTCCTGGCTTGGACAGGCACACACCATGTAGGTTGTCAAACTCAGGTTGATGAGGGTGGGCGTGACGTGCAGATCCTGGGCCAGGTCGTTGAGGGCGGGATAGAACGTCGTCGCGCCGAAGGGAGATATCAGGGATGAGATCGATACCGAGGCTACTATGAACATCTTCGTCCGGTGGGTGAAGATGGTGTACGGCGGGGCGGAGGGTGTGCGTGCAAGCTGCGGCCGGTAATCATCTTGCGGCGATGAAGGCGTTTCTTGAGAGGGCTGCTCGCTCGATTCATAGGTTGGTATTGCCGGTATTGGCGTCTTGGTAGTGTCCGTGTCTTTCTCCATGGCCGGACTTGTGGCGTTCGGTTCGCGGTATGCACTTCAGTCGACGAGGTGATGACGAGAAGGCAGCGTGGAAGTCGCCTGCGGATGGAGCAATAGTATAGCTTTTTTTGAAGATCGTGAAAGTACGAGATATGTAAGTGGTGAGAATTGAGAGGTTGAGGCCTACATCGGCCAAGCTACGCATGCAAGTCATGTTGACGGTGCCCATAATCGACAGGTCCCCATGGAGGACTCTGCCGACTTATCCGGAGAAGGTAAGGACGTGAGATGCCGTTACGCACCCTAGTGTCATCGCTGGCGGATCGTTTGCAACCTGTATCTGAAGTGGTCGACGGGCTCGAGAGTGACAAGAGTGAAGTCTAGTAGCACACAGAGGGAGGGAGCTGCAATATCGTGTTCGATCGGCGGTGCGAAGGTCATAGCTACCGGGTTTGACCGGCTTAATGGAGGTACCGTCTTCGTGGAGGTTTGATACTTAACTTTTCGTATCGAAAAACCCTTTATAGTGGTGTACTGCTAGTATGATAATAGAGCCGTACAATATATTATTAGCCTACTATTATCGCGTTTGTAAGAGGGATATTTTCAATAGTTAGAAGACAAGCGAATAGTAATACTATAGCGTTATTAGATTACGCAAGTTTTAACGAGAGCCTATAGCTCTAGTGCATCTACATTAATTTACTACATATAGGTTTATAGATATAGTAAATTAGTCGATTAGGAAACTCAGCTGTATTGTTAGTAACTAGTAAAGTACGGAAATAATCAAATTGCGCTATTAAGTGTAAGATTCTTGCTTCGCTAATTCGGGATAAAAGTTAATCCAGCTCCGAAAGTCCCGTAGTATGCAGCTACCCGTGCTCCCGCTTATGACGAAGATTACGTGCATACGGAAACTCGATTCTACGCCGCAAGGGGATGTTGGGCGGTAGAGAAGCTCGAGGAGGGGGGCGACAAAGGACTTCGCGGAGAGGTACAAGGCATATCTCGATTTAGACCGCGACGAGCTAGGAGTGCAACAGCCGGCAAGGACGCTAAGATGATGCCATTCAAGCGTACGTCGTTTGCCATGCCCGTATCGCCGACACGGGGGAGTGTCCGCAGGTCCCTAGGCGGGTAGTGGATGGCATGATGTCGATATTCGACGTGATGACAGAGGTGTTCGACAACTCACAACCCAAATATCCAATGCGCTGGCCGGCCATCGGTCATCGGTCTTGCCATCAGATCTCGGTCGGTCGTTGTCGGTCTCTGGATGGGGAGCTTGGGCTGACAGTACAGTACGCATTCGAGCGACTCGGCGGCTTGGACAATCCATCATCAAATATCGCCAATACTGTATGGCGCTGCCAGCACTTCGTCAAAGCTCGCGACGCCGCCGGCCACTGCTCTGCAACGTTCTCCAGACCGCCCTCGTCTTCCGCGTAGCAGCGATGAAGTTCCCGACCCCAATCAAAACATGGCGACAATCGGACGTTCGGCGCACTGGCTCACAGCGTTTGTCTCCGTGTCGCAGGCAAGGGCTCGTAGCTTTGGATGTTGCCGCCTTTCAACTATTCTTGCGGGGAGGAACCATCAGGATTTGATGGGCAGCGGCAATGCCGGCCTCGAGATGGACACCGGTTGGTCTTGATTATGCTTATGGTTGGAAGCTTGGTCGGGGCGGGTATCTATCGTACAGCCAGCTCGGTCTGTGTGACATGTGTGTCGGGCGTAGGGAAGTCGATGTAATGATCTTCAGCTTCTTCAACAGACGTAACGAAAAGCGGACGACGGATTGCCCTGGAGGAAGAGCAAAGGGTAGAAGTCCGGTGTTCGTAAGGCGCAAGGCGAATTAAAACGTCTCTCTCAAGATGAGCACTTTGACACATCGCCTCCCCTTGTCCCTCTCGCTGGTGGCTCGGACTACCGCGAGCTCCGTAAGCTCGGGATGTAACTTCACCCGCTCCGTGTCCCGGAAAACCCATCGCCAGCTGACCGGATAGGAGCTCTCAATCGTAGTGCATGATTTTCAGTATTGATCCAAAGAGCAAGGTCACAAGTAAAATCTGCTCCAACTACACACCCACTCTTTACCGAGGCTGTATACTCGGCAGCACATCGACCAACCCGATAGTATCCGACTCATTGGAATGTAAGTCCTCACTTCTCCTCTTCGCCGACCGCAGCGTTATCGACGTCGTGACTTTGACATTTCCCAGAGAATTGGTGACTCCCGAATTGTACGACCCTGGTATCCCTTGAGTCTTCTCCACGACGCCAAATAGCGAGACGCAAGGTATCATCGTTGCGGTAATGATGGCAAAGGCGAGTTCGGCTTGTTGAATGATGGTTGGAAGCGAGAGTGCGACGCCCGGTTTGTTGGCGTATTGATAGGATGCGTCGAGCTTGAGGTAAACAAAGAGTATTGAGGTCGTTACGACACTGCAAGATAATCAGCGCGTTAGTGGTGGTCATGCCACTCTGCATGGTTTCGCACAGCATTCGACTTGTTACGAACAGACTCGTGGTCTTCAGTTTATTCCTGAGCACCATCTGCGTTCTCCGCCATATGAGGAACGTTGGTAGCACGATGATGATGATCTCGGTGGCTATATCAGCAATCATGAGGACGATCCAACGGATTGACTGGCGGAAAGAGTCAGCAAGATCTCGAGCACATGCCAGTGGTGACTGACGTGTTGCGGGCATTTAGCGACGTTCGGATCGAAGTCCTGCTTGGCCCAGCAAGGAATCGAAACTACGAGCACCGATACCACTGCCAATGTTGCTCCGAGAGCAGGGATGATCCACATCGTGATCATGCCTTTCGTAAGGCTCGCGAACAGTCGCTGGACAAGCAAGAAAACCGAATATTTCGAGGTGAAGAGGGCGCAGATAAGGATGACTTCGCTCGCGTAGAAGCACTGTGCAACACCGTTCAGCGTCTGACCGGCATTCATGCGCATGTAATCGCGATACGTCGCCCACTTACATTCGCTCCGAGCGTGATGCTTTGGCCGCTGTGCATGAGGCTGTCGTCTTTGCCGAGACCGTTGGAGAGCGAGACCATAAGTAGGATGTATTGGGCCACAGTGCCCAGCTAATTCACATACTTTTCCGTCAGCTTTGGCTTGGAACGACACCACTGAAGCACTCACGTAGGCTACCATTACGGTGTAGTCGTCTACGCCGAGTCCAAAGTCGGACTTTGCTCGGTACAGATACCGTACCACCTGCGCAATGGTGGAAAAGCAGAAGCAGACAACGATCGTAACCCAAATGGAAGGTCCATGGTCGTCGGGCGTGATAGTCAACAGGCGACCAGGCTCCGAGGAGTTTGAGGACATGCCCATTTATGTGGCAGAGCAGACGAAAGGCGCTCCGTGAGGATACAATGTTGCGAGCAGATGGGTCCAGAGGTCGAGTCGCTACGGAGTACCCCCCTCACCATCAATTTCGCTGTGTCAACAACAAGACTTCGGAGACGATGCCGAGCACATGGCATCTTGCGGCGAGCTGCTTATTACTTGGCACTACATGAAGCGCCGCACACATACCTCTTCAAAAGATTGATCGATCAGCGGCCAGCAGGATTGCGGCACGGGGACAGATGTCCAATGATGCTGCTGCGATATAAAGAGGATCTTTGAACTCGCGAGAGGCGTTCGGTTCGGAGCGGCGCAGACGGGCCACCACCCTGCCCGGGGCTGGCTGTCCCGCGCCAACTCCTCCCATCCCGCCCGAACTAATGCACTGCGCCGTGGCCTCGCTCTGCCCGGTCCGCTTGGGCTAGGGCGGCATGCAAGTGTGTAGACGACGGGCCTATCAAGGCGCGGGCGGAAGACGAACCCAGTCTCCCGGGGTAAGGGAGGTGAGACTGCGTCCTGCACACGGACGCACGAGCTATATCAACTATAGATTAACGATGCAGCCGGGGAGAGCT
This sequence comes from Friedmanniomyces simplex, assembly GCA_005059865.1. NCBI lineage: Eukaryota > Fungi > Ascomycota > Dothideomycetes > Mycosphaerellales > Teratosphaeriaceae > Friedmanniomyces > Friedmanniomyces simplex. Next base: position 44,080 of record NAJQ01000193.1, read on the forward strand.
CGCCGAGCTCACAATACTGTCGGCAATCATGCGTGTGCTAGCAGGCCCGCCGCTGGTCCCTGGATCCAACTCGCGAGACGTCCTGCTGTGTTTCCCCCAAGTCTCACCTTCGGTTCCCGTTGCAAAAGGTACCTGCGGCCTTCCAGCGAGACGTACTGCGGTGCTTCCCTCTGACCATACTCATGTCTTCCACGCGTGCCTCTGCCCGGGAAGGGAGCGACGAGATGGACGTGGAGATGAAGCAGATGTATCACGATACTCTCAAGAGTGGCGACCATCATATCGACGTGCGGGTTGTTGGAGATGAGCAGGATCAGGAAGACATGGCTCGCATGGGAAGGAAGACGGATCTCAAGGTGCGCCCGGATTCGCCAACCTCTTCCTTTGTCACCACCTCGTCACTGATGGTCGTTCCAGAGGATATTCCGGCAGTCTTCAATGGTGGCCTTCACCTGCATCGTCCAGGCCACCTGGCAGGTTTTCCTGGTGTAAGTACATACCGGGGTTGTGCTGCAGGAGCATCAAGCTGATTTTCCCCAGGGCGAACACCCAGGGTCTCGTCAACGGAGGACTCGCCGGCGTTTTCTGGTCCTACGTCTGGACTTCGATCGGAATGTCTACGGTCGTGGCATCACTGGCCGAGATGGCTTCGATGCAAGTCGTTCCGGCATGGCTGAATTCATGGACAACTGACACTTCACAGGGCGCCCACCAGTGGCGGACAATACCATTGGTGAGTGAATTGTCTGCATTGTTCTTCACTGCACTTACACCGCAGCAAGGGTATCAGAATTCTCTCCACCCCAGTACCAACAGCCTTTGAGCTACATCGCCGGTACGTACAGCGG
>NAJQ01000194.1:0-31884 GCA_005059865.1 Friedmanniomyces simplex
TTTCTTTCTACCGCATCCCCTGGGTTGTGCTGGGCTGCCCTCTCGGCTGACGCTACAAACTGTACCGGTACGCCACTCCCCGTTACCAGCCTCCCGGGAACCAGTCCCTCCTGTCCCGGGTCTCTCTGCCAGTTCATCCACGGCACCGCCCAGTACCCAGCCTTGCCCGCGGCAGTCCCAGCTCGCGCGTGCCGCATGCCCGTATTTATCCGGCCAAGACAACGTCCACACATCGCGTCAACATTGAAGCCTCGAGACGAGAGGATAGAGAAAAAGGTACCGAACCTAGCCTAACCGATCCCTACAACACAGCCCTCACATACCTTATATGAGGTAGTACCTAGTCCATTGGGGTATCACATCCATAAGTCATACCCATACCCTTCATACCCATACCCTTCATACCCATACCCACACCCCTTGTATCCCCGTCATACCCCCCCGCTTCATAGCCTATAGTCCATATCCCGATAAGTCATAGTCGATCATGATAAGTCATACAGCGAAAGCAGGTCCTCCGTCCCCCCATATCCAATGCCCGATTCCCAAACCCCTACCATGTGCCCCGTTTACCGGATATCGTGTTGCTGTTGCTGTTGTTGTTGCGTTGTCGGAGTCCGAGTACTGTATGATAAGCGAAACACGCTATGCACCCGTGTATGCATGCATGCCAAAAGCCCCAGCCCAGAAACCCGTGATCCTGGTAAATGGTCCTGTAAAGTCCGTTCCGATCCAGAAAGATAGCCATCCATATCGCCAGAGAATCCTTCGGGACGCCGTCGTCGAAAGGAAAGGTAAATCGCACCTGCTCCTGCGTTCTCGAAACCCACCCGTATCCTTGGTCCTAGAGAAACCGAGGATACACCACCATAGATTCCCTCCTCCCACCCCCTCTTCACCCATGAACTAGAGACTCGACAGCACGTCAGACCCGCCCAGACTTGCTTCCCCCGACTCCCACCTCCCCACTACTTCCCCTCCTCTCCCCTCCCTACTACCTCCCCTTCACCCCACTACTTCCCCATACTACCCATCTTACCACCCCTACCCGTTACCCCCAACCCGACACCCTTTCCTCTCCGCCACCACCGCCCTCTCCGCCGCCGTCGCCCCCTCAACAGCATCCCCATCCCCATTCACACTCCCCACTCCGGACCTGGAGCTAAGCAGACTTCGCGTATCCGCCGTCAAGCCCGGAGGCGGGGGCGTATTCGCTGCGGAAGTAAAAGTGCTGCTGCTGGCGGGGAAAGAGGAGGAGGAGGAGCGTGGGGCGGTGGGGGTGGGGAGGGCGAGGTGATGGTTGTATTGGCTTTGGCTTTGGTTGGGGTGGTGATTCTGGTTATGATTGTTGTTGTGGGGGTGAGCGTGAGGGCTGTAAGGGTTCGCATGCTGAGGAGCGTTCGAATGATGAGCGCTGTGCAGGCCGTAAGGGTTCGCGTGATGAGAACTCTGAGGCTGGTGAGGGTGGTGCGGGTGTTGTGGTTGCTGAGGCTGGTGGTAGCCCCCATTGCCGCCCATGCTGTTGTTGCTGCCGCTGTTGCCGTTGCTGTTGGTGCTGCCACCCCGATACGCCGGCCGCATAAACCGATCCATCTTCTTCTCAATCGAAAGCGTCTGCTTCCCGGCCCCCGCCCGCTTCGCCTGCGTCATGGCCGGAAGCAGCAGGTCGACAAAGTGGGCGAAATCCGGCGCGCAGAGCGTATCCAGCAATTTCTCTGCGGAATTAGTTTCGCGTCAGCATTGCAATCCCGGGCACTTGAGCAGGTCAATAACATACGAATGACGTAATTCCCATAACTATCCCGGATCATCCCCACCACCACCTCCTCCCCGCCCTCCACCCGCCGCTGCTGGCTCAGCTCCGCCAGCTTATACACCACCCTACGCCTCCACGCATCGTCCGCCTGCTCCAGACACTTCTCCACGACATTGCTCGCGAACTTGTGCTTGCTGAAGCCCTCGAGGCCCTGCAGCACGATCTCCAGCACCCGCAGCTTCCCGGGCCCGGCGTCCTTGGCCACGATGTTCTGGACGACGTAGTTGCCGTATTCATTCGAGATCATGGTCGGGATGCCCTGGGGCTCGAGCAGCTCCTTCAGCACCATGTTCTTGGCCGGGGTCTCACAGTGCTCGAGGCAGCGCTGGATGACGCGGCAGCCGAAGGAGTGGATGCTCAGCGAGGCCACCTGCCCGTGGAAGGCCTCGAAGATGAAGGCGATGGTGTGCGGCGGGCAGCGCTCGATGGCTTTCTGGATCACGTGGTTGCCGTTCTGGTCCTTCACGCACCGGAGCACGTGCTCCTCCAGCTCCCGGATGAGGAGGGCCTGCTGGTCGACGAGCACGTGATCCAGCGCTTTCTGCACGACGCGGCAGCCGTACATCTGCAGGCTGAGTTCCAACACGCGGCCGCGCATGTTGTTCGCCAGGATCTTCTTGTGCGTCTGATCGCCGTGCTCGAAGAACTTCTGGATCACGTAGTTGCCGAAGACGTCGGTCATGAGCTGCATGGCGTTCGGCTCGATCTCGCGAAACACGCGCTCCTTCTCGTCCGAGTTGGCCGTCTCGAGCTTCGTCTGGATGAAGCGCGATCCGTGCTGATCGCCGGCAAACTCCGCGATGTGGTCGTAGATATCCTTGAGCTCGTAGCGCTTGGTCTTGGTGTTGCTCTTGAACTCGTACATCAGCGCGCTCTGCACACTCTCGTCCGGCGGCATGTCGCGGGCACCGGCATAAGGGTCGACTCCGGTGAGTGGAGTCATGAGCGGATAGTAGGCTGGATTTTGCAGAGCCTCTTGTAATAGGTACGGGCTGTAGATCTGAGCATATGGATCGCGCTGCAGTTGCTGTGCAATGAACTGCTCGAAGTGAGGATCGATGTACACTTGCGGATAAGGTACGACCGGAGGAGCGCGCTTGACTCCGGGTATGAGACCGTTGGCGTGATTTTGACATTCGGAAGAACCGGGTCTGAAGCCGCCGTTGCTCTCGTGGGCGCGGTTCTGGCTAGCAGGCCTGAAAGACTGCACATTGCGCAGGTCGTGGTTGTTAGTACTTTGCATATAGCGGTTCCCGGAGCCGGGTCGGCTATAGTCAGGAAAGGCGTTGTTGGACTGTGGAGACACGTAGGCGTCCAGACCGAGACTCTGCATTGTAGAACGGTCAATCTCCTCGGTATCCTCGGCAGAGTCGAAGCCTCTCGATGCACCGTCGACATGTAGACGAGCAAAGCTGAAGTTTGAGTCGAATGTGCTACCGTGAGTCGGATAGCCGTTGCTCGGCATCGTGGGCTTGTACGAAGTCGGTGGCCTGCTGTTTCCGTTCATGTTGAGCTCTCCGAACTGCATGCCGAACTGCTCAGCGCCGTAGTTCGTAAATCCTGCATAGCCGCCGTTGGTCTGTGAAGCGATGGAGGGAGCGCGTGAGTCGGAAGGCGTGGTCCGGGCAGCAGAGCGCGAGTGATCGGTCTGCGAGAAAGTCGACGGCACGTCAGAGTGTCGTGAAGGCGGCTGACTCACCTCCCGCGACGCGGATAGGCTGTCGTTGCGGCTTTGCGCCGAGTAGCGAGGCCAGCGCTCCTCGGTCGGGGAGAGATTGTTCATGGTGCCGGACCAGAAGCTGGAAGTGCCGTTGCCGATCGCGGAATCCGATTTCTTGACGGGATTCGCCGGTCTATCGAACTTGGTGTACACCGTCGGTGGTTGGTCAATGCCGCGAGATTGGCTGTTCGAGAGCGTGGTGCCAAACCCTGGTCGCTGTTGTGCGGAGGAGGAGGGGTTGAGACTGACGGGCTGCGGTCTGCTTGTGAACGGGAAGTTCTGTGATGCTCCAGATAACGATTGAGGTGCACCGGCAGTGGTGAAGCTACGGTGTTGCGACGAAGCACCGTCCGGAAAGCCAGCTTGAGTCAGAGGTCGGGTTGAAGTCAAGCTCCGCTTGGCACCGTACGAAGTGCGACTGCTCCAGTTGTCCATGGAAAAGGAACCGTCGACTAACGAGCCCGAGCCGCTCTTTCCCTCGACCTCGTCTGCGCGGGACGAAGCGGGTCGTTGGGCTGGATCACGCGAGCTGGAGTTGTCCCTCGTGTTTGCTCGCGACACGAAGCTGTTCGGCAGTCCTCCGCTGCCCCAGATACTGGCCGGACCAGCAGTCCAAGCCATGGCTCGCTACGTCTTTTGAACTACTCTTTCTGCCTGACGAGGCCGTGTCGCGCGAGTCCGGGAAGCGGGCGTGTCTAGAACCGGGGCGAAGTTGACTCGTATCGATCGTTGAATGTGCACCGTTTACACCCGTGAAACATTAAAGCAAGATTATGTAAGATTTCGCAATTACTGTACGTTCGAAAGTAGATGGCGTGCGTGGGTTTGGTCGAGGAGCCGAGGTAGCGGTTGTCGCGATGTCGACGGTGGTGGTGCTCTAGGCAGCGAGCAGAGCTGGTGGACAACGAGGCTGTCAGCATGGGACACAGGTAGGCCTCCAGCAAACTTTCGCGTCGACGTGGGTAATGCTGTTGCGGATTCTGGGGCTGAAGTGTAGGTACGTACCGCTGTGACTGAATACAAGGGCTCGGGTGGTAGCGTAGCGTAGCCTTGCGTGGACTGTAGGCACAGAGAAAGGTACGCCTAAACACCGATTTATGAGGCGGGCGCCAGGGAGAGCAGGCGGGCGGGCGGGCGGGCAGGCAGGCAGAAGATGTGTGACAATTGTGTGGACAGGTACACAGCTATGTGCAAGCAAAGGGTGACAGATCCGCAAGGTAGATTGATTGCTGGTCGTCGAAGTCAGGTCGAAGGAATATGTAGCCGGTGGGCGAAGGATGGTGCGCGAGGGCGCTCATTCAGGTACCCATACGTGAGGGAGGTGTGTAGAGGTGGTGGCGAGCCTGGAGCTTTCGGTGGGCTTGCTTATGCAAGGGCCGTCCACGGCGGGAAATGGGCAAGAATGTGCGGGCGCCGGGGGCGGTTTGTTGTGATACCCCCCAAAGTGGTGAATGTACAGTGCGGCAAGGTGGGGTCAAGGTGAAGAAGGGAAGGGAAGGGAACCTGGAAGGTAAGAGAAGTAAGTCAGGTGTGGGAAGGGTGGTGTAAAGAAGAGTCGAGACGAGAGGGAGAGGGAGAGGGAAGGCAAGGCTACACGTAGAGAGCATCCGATACATCATTATTATCAAGCAGGGCCAGCGATACCGTCGATCAATCATGCGCAACACTCTACACGGGCGCAGGGTTGCCCTCCGGGAGTGTCCCTAGCGTCCGTTTCAACGGCACCCGCAGGGCTAACTCAAGCCCTTCCGATGGCGCAAGACGCTTCCATTCGTCGACTCTAACGTACTGCAAAGCTCCTCTTCTCTCAGCCCAACCCAGCTCAGCAAGCTCTATCCCAAGCTATATCCCAAGCTATATCCCAAGCTATATCCCAAGCTACATGTACCTCTCCGCCTTTGTTCTCGCAGTCGGACGAGGACGCCGAGGCCGGACGTCGATGGCCATATCATCACCAATTGCTGACCGCTACTTCTGCCTTGCGGAGGATCCCATCCACCGTCCACCGCCCACTCGGACCCCCTTCGTTACCCGTTACCCCTTACCCGTCCGTACCCCGAGCCAGGGAATCGCGTGCGATCGCGACTAAGTAAGCCGCATGGGACAGGGTGAGGCATCGCCTTGGTCGCACAGCAGGAGGGAGAGAGGAGTCCTCTCATGTTACGGTGCAGGGGGCCGACCGGGTTTTTTAACTGCTGCGCATCATCTTCGCAGCTACCACACACACGCTACTTTTCCTACAAAGCCAGCTGCCTCACACTCGCACAACCGTGGCCGACGAGCTCTCTGACTGATCATGAGCTGCGAGGGCTTTCTTTCTTCCCTCTCAGCGGACAGCGAATGTGACCTGTGTCTTTTCCGAGTCTTGGCATGCATTTCATGCCAAATGCGAACCCGTCTCGAGCACCCGCCTGCACGAACCCGATGCCTGCATGCAGCTCCAACGCGCCATCCACGCGGCGCTCCCACGATTCTGGGAGTGAGCGCTGCGCCACTTGCCTGCTCACGGCTTCTTGAGTTCATGTAGGGAAGCAGTAAGGAAAGGTTCGGAGATGCTGAGCCAGTCGGGCTTACCGTTGCCAATGTCCAAGACGTTCGTGACGTTGGTCCAGATGACTGGCGAACGAGCAGGCCTGGACCGTGTGGAACGCACGTTTGTTGTAGTAGCCCTCAGAGGGCGACGGAATGACCAACGAATGCCCAGCATTGAGCTGCCATTTCTTCCACTTCTATGCTACACTCTATCTGAGATCGAACAGTTCAATGCTGCCGTAATAATGAACTCCTCCGAACGCACGTGGGCCTACAGGTCCGTTCACGGGGTACCTCTCCACGAGTAGCCGACCCCGTGGTAGCAACTCCGATCGTTGCGGTCGAGAGGAGTCTCGCAGTGTCTGTAAACTGGTGAGATCTTCGGCGCCAGAGTCCGTCCGAGTACCTCCTGCGCTGGGTGGTAGTAGAGTGATCCGGTACGGTCCCGTTAAGATCTCATAGTGCCACCAGTCTTGCTGAATTCAAACCCGGGCACGACATCGGGACTTGAAGACGTCTCGGCGTGAACACATTCGCATTCGGGTCTTTGTGGGAAGCTGACAGAGCTCACTGGATCCAACGCGAGGGTGAATTGTAGTTCCTTCCTGTTTCGGACATTGTTCGTCACTGATGAATGGCTCATTCCTTATCATTCGAGATGCTAGTCGACAGCCAGCTCCAAGGGCCTTGATCGTCCCATCGACTCACTCTCTCATCACCGACTTGGAGAAGGGAGTTGGAGTCAGAGGAGCGCAACGGTGACTCGAAGAGAAGCCATCCCCAAGCAGTCTAGCCTCAGGCACGTTCAGCCCCACCAAGCGCACGGCGGGGCTTCACGAGTGCCAACGATAAAAAGACTGCACTTTCCGCTCTATTCTCCCACGCACATAGTACGAGCGCCAACAACTCCTTCTCCAACAGCATCCAACAGCAGAAACACCCCGCTATCATCTCTGCTACACAGCCAAACGATCCCCAGCGGCGACTACCCATCATGGCTGTACGAGCATCATTCGAAAACTCCAATGAGTAAGCAAGCCCTGGGCATGAATTATCCTCCAAATACACTTGCGCAGAACACTGACACCACCCGCAGAGTCGGCGTCTTCGCCACCCTCACAAACTCCTACTCCCTCGTCGCGGTCGGCGCCTCGGAAAACTTCTACAGCGTCTTCGAAGCCGAGCTCCAGGACGTCATCCCCATCTGCCACTGCACCATCGCCGGCACGCGCATCGTCGGGCGCCTCACAGCCGGCAACCGCAAGGGCCTACTCGTCCCCACCTCCACCACCGACCAAGAGCTCCAACACCTGCGCAATTCCATACCAGACTCCGTCAAAATCCAACGGATAGAAGAGCGGTTATCCGCGCTGGGCAATGTGATCTGCGCCAACGACCACGTCGCCCTCGTGCACCCGGACCTCGAGCGCGAGACAGAGGAGATCATCGCGGATGTGCTGGGCGTGGAGGTCTTCCGGCAGACGATCGCGGATAATGTGCTCACGGGGTCGTACATGGCGCTGTCCAACCAGGGCGGGATCGTGCACCCGCGGACGTCGATACAGGATCAGGACGAGCTGTCCAGTCTGCTGCAGGTGCCGCTCGTGGCGGGGAGTGTGAATCGGGGGAGTCCTGTCGTGGGGGCCGGGATGGTGGTGAATGATTGGATGGCGGTGACGGGGTTGGATACCACGGCTACCGAGCTGAGTGTGGTGGAGTCGGTGTTTAAGCTGGGCGAGGGCATGGCGCCGGGGGCGATTAATACGACGAATAAGGAGACGATGGTCGAGTCGTTTTATTGAGCGATATGGTCTACATGTCTGGCGGACCGCTGACTGCTTCGTTCTCGTCGCTGGATTTTACTCTTCGACATGACTGCATTGAGCGAGGCGTTGGAAGCGTAGAAGTTTCCGGCTTCTGCGGTTGTACACACTTTTTACGACGAAGCTGTATGATACGCATGACTCAGGACTCGACAGTATAGCACACGTTCATGGCATTCGTCCATCGTGCTCTGATCAGGACCTAGTCCATTCACATCTGCCATCATGGTCCTCGTGGTCTTTGTTATCCGATGTTTTGCCATATCTCGCACGTGCTTATCTCCGCGAACGCCACGATCGAATCCTTGTATGCGCCTCGTCAGCCCCCTTCCTTGAAAGACAACCGCATCAAGCATCAGGTGGTGATCCAGGCACGGCACACTACGAATTTTGAGGCGAGCGCACAATCTATTGCGAATACACAATGTGCTAACCCACGAAGCTCGTGAGCGCGAGAAGCTTTGCGAAGACGATCTACCGCCATCGGAATTCCAAGACGACTTGCGCAACTTACAGCAACCTACACGAGAACCGTTCCAGAAACCCCCGACGCCTAGTACGATGGGCTTCTTCGACGTAGTCAAAGTAATTACCATCCCCCGAACCCCAAACCACCCGCCTACCCTCCCGCTAACAATCCTTCTAGGCCCTCCTAGCACCCGCCCTCATAGCCCTCACCCTCTACACCCTCGGCGCCTACGTGCTCCTCCCCCTCTACCGCCGCCACCACAGCCGCTACACCGACTACCTACCCCTCTCCTCCCTCAGCTCGCATACTTCCAGCCTCTGGTCCCGGATTGGGGATACGGTTTCGCGGGTCTTACTACCTAGGTCTTTGCGCTGGCTAGGCGCCGACGGTAACAGTAGTAATGGTGGCGGTGTAGGTGGCGTAAATGGTGGTGGCAACGGGGCGATGGATTATGGAGACGAGCAGTGGGTTTTGGAGGCCGGGGAGGGGGAGAGGATGGTGGGGTTTGGGGGGGATGTGGAGAGGTTGGATCGGGGAAGGGATGAGAGAGGGGGGAGGATTAGGGTGGTGGGGGGGCCCGGGGGAAGGGTTAGGGGGCAGGAGTTGGATAGTCAGAGGCGGTTGAGTCGGGATTTGGAGGAGGGGTTTCGGGATGAGAGTAGTGAGGAGGGGGAGGAAGGGGCTGGTGGCGGTGGTGGTGGGGGCAGGCGGTGATAGTTGACCTTTGAGCATGTGTGCGCGGACTCACTTTTTCGTCCCACTTGTCGGCCTCATTTGCCCACCTCACTTCGCCGTTCAATTTATTTGTGCTGGGACGCGACTGCTTTTTTCGGATACATGCTCCTTCCGTTTTCAATGCAGGCAACCACGACCTCTGTCGCCGTCACGTGCACCGATCAGTTCGGCCACACCTACAAAATCCACCGACAGTACACGCAACAATTACCCCATTGCCAACACCATCCACCATGATCGACGCAGAGTCCGGCATCGAGGTCTGCGTGAAGCCGTCGGAGGATGGCGCACCCTTCAAGGAATACATTGCACCAGCGACATCCCCGCTCTACACCGGTCGCAGGAACGAGGCGTACATCGAAGCCGTTACGGATCAGAGGTTTGGGATCTTCATCCGCCTAGGGCCTGGCTTCGACTTCAAGGGGTGCTCACGCGTACGTGTACGTTACAGCATCGACAAGACCTTCTGCTTCTGTCGGACCTTCCTGAAACCTGCCCGGAAGCAATCTCGGGACAAATGGGCGTTCTCACATCGTGAAGTACCGGCGGGCGAGGGCGCTTCTAGATACTTTGGCTACACGTTCGGAGAAGTCGTTCCAGGTTCTGTGCCACACCTCCTATGCTCAGCTGATTACTGACCGAGTACAGCCGAAACCATGGAGTTGACCCAGGATCAGGAGGACAAGGAGACAAAGGCGCGTGGCAGAATTCGTGTTACAGTCTGCAGAGGTAGCGCGGTATACCGCCCGTATGACAGGGAGTTTGAAAGCACAACTTCGGAGATGGTGTTGCAGTCATCCAAGAAAGTCGCAGTCGATAACGGGAAATCGCATAGCCTCAAGTACGCTGTTTACATGACAACGAAATTGGTGTGACCAGGACTGTCGCTAACCGAGTCATCTAGGCCTCTGGATCTTGGGCCTGCCGTGATTCCAAACGAAGAATGGTTCTTTACTCCGGCGTCCGGCACAAAGGGGCAGAAGATGGATTTCACGTTCCTCTACACCTCCAGAAGTAAGCCAACGTCAATCTCTCTCGCCTTCCCTACTAACGTCACTGTAGTGATCCTAGAGCTGAAAAAGATCGCCCCCACGGATACCGGCCTACCGAATCTAAGCAAGCGACCGCAACCGCTCCTCAACACACCACGAGCGAGCCTTGCTCCCAAGCGCAAAGCTATCGAGCCCGCATCGAAGACGGGGATCAGCATCCGCCAGGACGACGAGATCATGATCGTCGATCCACCCACTACCACACTCCCGAAGATCAAGCAAGAGCAAAAGAGTATCATCGACATCACCTCGGATGAGCCGGTCGCGAAGAAAGTCAAGACGAAGCACGACCAGGCTGCGATTGCAAGTACAGCAGCTGTCCTGCCGGGTGGCACAGCTCAAGATGCTGCACCGGGCGGTCAGAGCGGGACCGCACGGGCGACAGCCAGGATCAATCTTGAGCTTGAGGAGAACAGGCTCAAGAGAGAGGAAATCGAGCTCAAGAGGCGGCTGATGGAGCTTGATGACGGGGAGTGATGGATGAGCGACCTGCGCGGAGAGGACAGACTGCGGCCTGGCGCGAGCGTTTGGGCGGTCGGTTCAGCGATGGTGTAGCGCGATGTGGTATCGTACGGACTTTTCACAGCCAATGGCTCGCGGCTGGGGCGAGCAGGCACGGGAGTAAATCTACGAAGCGCGATGATGGAGCGAATTTCGAGTACAGAGACTCGAGATTCAGGTAGAACTTTACCGTAGCCGAGATGCTACCGTATCGAACAAGCCACAACCCTGCCCCGACGGTTAACGGTCCGATTCATCAGCCGGATTTTGCTCCCCAAAGCCCATTGACGTTGAAGTCGCCGGCATGTACCAAGATTCCCCAATCTCTGGATCTCGTTCACCCCCTGCACAAGCTCCTCGACCTCGGACGCCTCCGTACAATCCTCGCGACTCTTACCTGCCTCCTTGGGTGGAGAAGCCGAAATCTCAGCATCTCCGCCCGCTCGAAGTCTGCTAGTATTAGTGTATCGGCCTTGCGATGACTGCGCACATACCGTAAATGTAAAGCCTGCTGATGTTGATGAAGCAGTTGAGGAGACGTCGTCCAATCGAAATCTAGTATGAATATAACCGCCCGCTTTGCCGCGACCTTGATCATATGAGCATTGGCGCGACGGTGCTGAGCCCACTCATTCAAGCTCGCGTCCGAGGATCATACCGAGCCAAGTTCGAAGCGTCCTTCTGTGCTGGAACGATCCGGCGGCTCTACTCTCGTGTCACTCGGAGCTGCCTACGCCCGCCGCTATTTCTCCCACCCCCTCCTGCACGTCTCTCGCAGCTCCTGGGGAGAGTCTGGTATTAAAGTGGTAGGCATTGAGCCTTGGATACATGTAGGCGTAACGAAATGGTCAAAGGGTAGACAATTCTTCTTCTTCGCATCTAGGACACGAGATCGGGGGCACGGACGGCATGTGAGATGTCAGCAATGAGGGAGCTGGAAACATGCGAGGTGAGTACATTGAATGGCACAGCCGCTAATTCAAACATCATGGCAAAATGGCTTACAGTCGGGTACCAGAGGAGGTGAGGTGCAAGGGGAGAGCGGAGTTGCGGGCGCTTCCGCTTCGTGCCATTATCGCGTCAAAGACAAACGCGCCTGCAAGCGCGAGGCCTAGGTACCCGTCGAGCGAGCACAACTTTGACTAGCAGCAAAACTGGATATGCCCGCAGTCTGGCGAGGATCTCTGCTCGTGCATGACGGCGAGAGCATTGAAGGCGTGTCATGGAGCGGCGTGCGCGACTCGAGTTTCCCGCTGACGCCAACCAGATGTCACCCTGTCAAACACATCTACGTCGACGCCAGACTGCGCTCTCGGGAAGGGATCACTACGCTTCCTCTCCGTGGTAGAGGTCTCTCGCATACCACTGCTTCTCGTAGTCGGACCTCACCTCCATGTCACGACATCGCGGCAGGACACCGAGCACTTCTTCAGCCGCCTCCTGCTCGCCTCGCACTACCATGAGACGTCGCCGCAATGGTGGCAAAGTGCCACGCCAGACTCTCCGCTCGGCATTCTGGCTGACGTTCACGACCGCGAGTCAGGAGTGGGCGAGGGAAGATCTCGAGTAACAGAGGTACTCTTCTACGCCTCGAAAGATATTCAGTCAGCCGAGAAGTCACCCACTCCAACCATCCCCTCATTCTCTGTGCATGCGCTCCTACTCTCATCGGACCGCTTGGTCCAAGCTGGCGAGCCGACACCACCAGGCAGCCCAATCCCGAACGAAAACGGCGTCGAAGGCGTCTTCTTGCCACTACGGACATCAGCCACCACGGAGATGATCAACGAGCCTCCAGTACGCAAGCGGAAGAGCGTCAACGATACCTTCGACGAAGCCGCCGAGCGCCGCAAAAAAGCACGTCGGAAAGGCGGCGAAGGCGTGGCTGCCGCTGCCGCGATCAAGACGGAAGACAGTATACCGTCGCTCAAGCACCGCCGCACCGTCAGTATATCTGACGGTCAAGCAATACCGTTACAAGCGAGTCGACTGTCCAGGTCGCCGAGCGTGGCATCCTCCAGACCGACCACGGCTGGCGCTCCGTTGGAAGCGGCGAAGCGCTCCTCTTTGTCTCGGGTGCAGAGTATCTCTGGCCCGTCGTCGGAAGGCTCTCTCGAGGACAAAAACAAAGCCATTATTTCGCGGGTCGTCATGGCCGGTATGCGGCTGTACGGTCTCACGCAAAGTAAGAGCCGCAAGTCGCGAGCGAGCTCTGCTACTCTAGTACCACTCTTGCAAGGCTGCCCGGAACCGAGTGATGCAGATCAGCAGAGAGATGAGGAGTACAAGCTTGTCTACCATCAGACGTTCAAGGGGACTTGCTTCGCGTATCGCGAGAACATGGCTGGCTCCTCACTACAGCCGCTCACAGAGGCTTTGAGGGACACAGTGGACAGACTTCTGGATATGTTCTGCAATGACCCATTAAAAGCCGGCCTGCCGGGTATCGCTGACAAGCTCACGCCGGGTGGGAGGAAGGCTTTTGGCGCTGGCAAGACTTCGGAAAGCGACGGCATCATCGTCAGTACTGCTGGTTGAATTCAGCGACGGAGCATTATGAACTACGTATATCGTATCGATGTTCGGCCTAGCTTTTCGTTCGCTAGCGTCACCAAGTCACCCACCACTACCCATGGCGCGGTCGATTGCTTCTTCGATCCTGCATTTCCAGGAGTACTCCACCCGCCGCCACGGCTCCTCAGCATACCACGCGCGGAAAAACGGGGATGCAAGCCTCTGACGCCTATACTGTCTGCAGTACCTAGAACGACACTGGATCCGAGTCGTGGAGCTGATCTCAACCACATCCGCGAGTAGAGTCCAAGGACTGGAACACGAGCAGCAGATGGCTCTGAGCGAGTCAAGCGTATGCTGGTCGATCTCCGGTAGGTGCAGCCCGTATTTGGAGCACAATTTCCTACGGCTAACATGTGTTACAAGCCGGCCAGCTCAGAGCGTGTAACGAGACATCCGCGCTGACCGTACGCATTCAACAGCCAACAAGTTGGGAAACAGACAGTATCGCCAAGGGCCTCTGAGCTGTGATGTCAATCCGATCCCTCGCCTTAAGTCTCCTCGCCATCTCGCCTTCTCGCACCGCGTATACGCTACAGCCTGGGACCACAGATCGCGCACTGGGGGTCGACGGGTCAGTCCGTACGCATCGACCGGTGCCTATGCTTGCGGGGGAGGGCAGGTTGTCTCTTGCCAGGCGAGGTCGTTCCAGCTCTACTCTGCATTTTCCCAGTAGTCACGTCGAGTACAGCGTGCAGGATCGTAGTGGAGCGGAGAAGCCGGCGTGCACGGGACGGTCATTGCGCCCCCGAGGCCTGGGCAACATGGGGCCGATAGTACTCCTTTCGCCATGGTCCTTGAAGGCTCGGTGTACTGTATATCATCTTCATCGGGAGCTGCGTTCGAGAGGATCGTGTCTTTCTGTGGTACGCTACGAAGCCACTAGGCGCACTGTCTCATAATCAGTCAGTCCAGTACACATACGCACCCGCGTACGTAAGATGAGGTGAAGTGAGTCCGTGAGTCGTGCTCAGTAAGTGGCCATATATCTCGTCATGCTCCCGTGTCACATGTTTTACCATCGAGTGTCAAGATGGCCGGAAGGTCGCGTGCTTCAAACGCGCTAGAAGCTTTCTTGGAGCTTCACACCTACAACATTTGCAACAACCACATCCACCGATTCCTCTCACATCACCAACCCACCTTACCTAAGTATCATATAACACCCATCGCACACCATGTCCGCCATCATCGAGAACCTGCTCCCCATGACCGAATCCACCGAGTCCAAGTCCGCGCGCAAGAAGAAAGCGAAGGCTGAGGCCGCCAAAACCAATGGCACCGCCGTCCCCGAAACACCTGCAAAAGAGTCCTCCGAACCGCAAGAGAATGGCACCTTCGAGCACTCACATATCCGCGAGCTGCAGAAGCAGATCCGCAATATCAACAAGCGTCTCGCCGGCCTGGCCAAGACCGATGCAGTCGTAGCTGAGAACCCGGGGGTCAGCCTGGACGATCTCGTGAGCCAAAAGAAGATCAACGCAGATCAGAAAGCAGCGGCGGAGAAGAAGCCGGGTCTGCAGTCCCAGCTGCAGCAGGCGGAAGAGCAGGTGAAGGTGTTTAGGGGTGTTGATGCGGACTACCAGGCTCAGCTCACGAAGCAGAAGGATGACTTGACTTCACAGCACCAGAAAGAGCTGGAGAAGGCGAAGGAAGACTTGCAGACTGAGGCTACGTCCACGTCGTCATCGGAGCTGAGGAAGAAATTGCTGGTGTTCTCGCAGTTTTTGCGGACAGCGGCGGCGAAGCGGAACGTTGAGGACAATTCTGACCCGGCAGAGAATGAGGCGTTTGAGGGTGCTTTACTACTGGCGTATGGTGGTGATGAGAAGGCGGTTGATACGGCGGTGGCGATCATTGAGGGCACGGACGAGAAGGTACCGAATATTGAGGGGACACCGCTGGAGATCAGATGTAAGTCAGCTCTCGCGGACGAACATTCTATGAATCACAAACGGATACGGCATACTAACAATGCTTTATAGACTCCCAAATCCGCAAGGTCTCGAGCGAAAACACCCCTTTCCAAACCGAAGAAGCCTGGGTCGACTCTGTTGCCGAAGCCAACGCCGCCGTCGAAGAGCAGCAGCAACAGCAAAGCGCTACCGGTGGGGAACCCGACGCCACCGCGCCGACGGCTTCCGACCCCACTCTCGTCAATGCCGGCCTGACCGAGCTCGACGCGCCACAAGCCAACGGTGCACCAGCCGCTGACTGCGAAGTCCTCACATCCCCTGCCAACGCCTCAGCCGGCAACGAGGCAGGCAACGTCGCGGGTGACCGATGGGATGCCGGTGCCGGAGCGCAGCAGCAGGACGGTAATGGCATGGGTGGGGATGAAGGGTACGAAATCATCCCGCGTCCGAACGACGAGGTCGATACCCCCGCTCCTTCGTCCGCGCCTGCTGCCTCTGCTCCGGCGGTAGAAGACATGCTGCAGCGTGAGAAGACCAGCTGGGCGGATGAAGCAAACGCTGTCTCCGCTTCCGTTGCGGAGCCAGCATCGACGTCGGGTACGAGCAGCGGCAACGCGGCAGGCGAGTCCTGGGACTCGAAACCCGCGGGCCAGACACAGGACGCTAGCCAGACCAACGTCGTTGCTGGCGAGAGTGCAGAAGCCGGACCAGGCGACGACGGCTTCCAAGCTGTAGGCGGTCGTGGCCGCGGACGCGGACGCGGCGATTTCTTCAATCGCGGCCGTGGCGGTGGTGGGCCTGGTGGGCGTGGACGCGGGGATTACCGTGGGCGTGGTCGCGGGAGCTTTAGGGGAGACCGCGGCGGACGTGGTGACGGGGAGGGACGGGGGCGTGGTGGTGGGAGGGGGAGGGGCGGCATGAGGGGGGATGGTCCGAGAGGTGATGGGGGGGCGCCGCGTGGGTAGTGGGCTGTTATGGGTTTCACGTCGCTCTTCGGTGCTGGGGCGACGGGCATCATTCAGAAGAGAGTGGATGGGAAGGAAAGGAAAGGAAAAGAGAAGGGATGGGGAATGCGAGACCGCTTGCGTTTGGCGCGTTACAAGCGAGTGAGCGTGCAAGCTGGTTCGGTGTTCGATGTATGTATAGTTAGCTGAAGGGTGAGTGTGCAGTGTATCGATACTGAGTCGACCCGGGGCTCCAATATTGGCAGCTGCCTCTCGTTGCCAACGGTGGTTGGTGGGTGACGAATCCCCCGTCCGGCAGTATGTCATTGACGGAGCGCATCGTCCGGGATCTCCTCGACGTAAGGCGCGAGAAACGCAGCGCTGGCTACCAGTGTCAGCGGTCGCATCTCACACTCCGACTAGCAGGCTTTCGAAATCTCGAAATACGAGAGGGAGCGGGAAGGACGACGGGTATCTTGGCGAAAGAGCGTTCGATATATGCGGCCGTCAAGACTTCTACATGGAGATAAGCATACACTCGAATAGTACCGCTGCCGCGAGGCCGTCAACATTGTCCGAAAACCAAAACCGTCGCTGGTACGCCTCCATCAACGCCCCGGAATCCTCCTTCTCCAGCCTACGAGTCCATCAATGCAACACGCCGCCACCCCAAGCCGTTATACCCGACCATCAACAAAGACCGAACCTCCGACCAACTCAGCCAACACACATCGGACAGCCCCCTCCCCATCCAAACATCCCTCCCCGTGGCCTGCGCCGACAATACTGACACTTGCGAAAGTACCCATACCCGCGACCCCACCCTCCTCCTCCTCCTCCTCCCCACCCACCCCCACCCCATCCACCTCCTCCGCCGCCCATCTGACCCGTCATAGCTTGTAGCTGTGATCCGGTGATGAGGCCCCTGGTGAACACGTCCTGAAGGTTGTCGTAGTAGTCGTCGTCGTCGTAGTTGTAGAAGGGGTATCCGTAGCCTGGGTATTGATTCATGAACGGGCTGGGGTAGCCGTTGCCGAGTGCTTGAGCGGCGGGACCGAAGGGACCGGGCATTCCGAGGGGGGGCCGATTGAGGCCTCCGAAGGGGCTGCCTCCCATGTTGCCGCCGCCCCAGCGATATAGGGAGAGATCCTAAGGCAGCATGCCGTTTGAGTGTGTAATGTGCTGAGGATTTGTGTTGAGTCTGTTCGCTGCAGTGCTGCTACCGCCTGTTCATGACTGAATAGGTTCAGAGTGCTGGTTCAGGCTGGTTCACTTGTACTGAACTCTCCAAGTCGTTCGGGTCGCCACAGGTCAAAATCGATTCGGTGAGCGGCGATGGGCGAGGCCACCGTCGCTTCTTATGTCACGTCTCACTTGTGATGCATTGCCCTGTACGACCTCGGGAGGCACAAGATGCGAGCTGCGCGCCAGTGCAGCAGACACAGTGGCACGAACCCACGGATGCCGGCAGCAAGGCAGCGTGTACACCGCTTACCTGTGCTTCGCCCGTCGGTGAATTTCATGTGGTCATTATTGGCTCGGAGACATGGCCGACATCTGTTCCAGTTGCTCCAATTGTTCCGACATGACTGCAGCTGTAACCGGTTCCGAGCGTATCACTATGACGCAAGTTGCCTGTTCCTCGTGGCCTCACGACACGCTCGCATGTGGTGTCGAACCAATTTGGTAACGTCTTGTGGCCTTGTCACGCGCCGGAAGCTTTCCTATTGGCATGAGGCGACAACAGAGGGCTCGAACGGCACGTATCCAGTTGTACGACGTGCTCGTACCGACTTTCGACGCCTGACGCATCACCATTCTCGAGTCCATACGCACGTCGATGTCATCGCTTGGCTACCATGCGTTCCACAGCAGCGCTGCTGACAGCGGTGCGGTGGCATCGTGCAAGACCAGTTGCCTCCTCGAACGACGCCCCGTTGGCATGGCGCTTCAATTTAGAGGGGGTGGTTGCTGGCTGTCAGCCTGCCCCTGATGGCGAATAGGAGCAGGCGGGAGGCGTTCCGGTAACGCTTGCTCCTGGTCAGTGCATCTGGAGTTGTGGACACAGTTCAGGTCGGCTACATTACCCAAGCTAGTGATCACCGCCAGCTATCTGCCTTGCCGCGAGACCGAGTTTTGAGCACTGCATCCTGACAGCTCCAGGCTCATGCACCGCTAACAAAACGGAAGTTTGTCCTGACACGTCTCTACATGTCTTCGTCGTCCACCAGGCCCACCAACCTCCTCTCCGCAAGCTGTGTGATTTTCTCTCCTAGGATGTCCCGCTGGAACCTTGCCGCGATCTTGCCGGCAGCTTCCAGCATCTTGCCCGTCCGGTCTCGCATGAGCGCAGCTATCTCCAGAGCTTTCATGCCACGCTCCTCGCCTTCTCTGCACTCAGCCGCAAGCAACTGCAGCAAGGCTTTGTCGACTTCGCGTTCCATAACCGGCACCTCTGCCTTCTGTGCGCTTGTCGCGTTGGTGTGGTCGACTAGATCGGAAGCTAGCGAGTGCTGTAGCGAGGCGCGCACATACTGCTCCTCAAGGCTCTCCTGCTGCGCCACATCTTTGTCTTCGTCTTCCGCAGCTCCGGTAGGCGACGACGGAACCGGCATCTTGAAGTCGAAGTCTACCAGCAGTGGCCGCGGGAAATGCGGGTATACATCGCCGCCTTTCAGAAGGATGCAGTGGAACTTGTTGTTCGCAACGGCTACCGGCCAGTAAGTCTCGTCCTTCCTGCCACTGGCGAGACGATCCATCGTCTTTGTGTCGAGCAATGGCACCCACTTCGCTTGGCCAGGTGTACGCCAGTGCAGTAGTATGAGGAGCACACCGTCTGTGTCGTAGATGCAAGGGTCGCCTTTGTCGCTGAAGAACACATTGCGCAGCTCAGTGCCTCCTGGCAGGGCAACGACATCCTCGCTCTGGCAGATTTCGTCGCGTCGGACATTGTCGATGGTATATAGCATTCGAGGGATGCCATCACCGCCCACTGGACCATTGCCGATGGTCATGACATAGTCTCGCCAGCTTGCACAGGTCACCGCAGGCATACTCTTTTGACGGTAGATCTTTAGAGGCAAGCCGAAGAGGGTGTATATGCGCACATACCCTTTTGACGTTGTAGCCACGATGCAAGACTCGCTGAGTGACATCGACGTCACCTCTTCGCCGGCCGGCAATTGCGTTCTCCAATCCGTCCTCGATGTCCATGTCTCGTGCGGGCGGTAGTACAGTACTGCTCGTTGCTGTGTTTGAGTCGACGGGCGGCAAGAGAACAGTGTCCCTTTCTCGTTCAAGCTTGCCTTGTCGTACTTGTACGGGTCTGTGAAATGGAAGTCGCGGTGTTCTTGACGATCGTGGAACTCCACAGTCACCGTATGATGAGTGTCCTGGTTCACTGTCCAGACAAAACCGGTCAAGTTGAGGCATAGATAGCGCCTATCACCGCGCCAAGGAGTACTACCGGGCTGGAAAGCTTCGTGAATCTGCGGTTGCCACGCGGCAAATGGCTCATGCCGTTTCGCAGGACGTCCGTGGCCTGCTACTGCAGTGCGCTTACCGAAATGGTTCGTCTCCTCGGCATAGCCCGCTCCGTCGTCGTCTTCAATGAAACCAGCCTCGTCTTCGGACATGGCATCCGGACCGAGCAGATCATCGAGATACTGGTCTTCCGCGCTACGTCGAACGCCATTGGGCTTGTCATCATGAGGCCCTTGCTTACGAGCATTGCCTGACACTTCGGACAGGGGTTCGTTGTTCATTGGGGCAGGTTGAAGGGCGATCCGGAGATGATTTGCGTGCTCGCCAGGAACAAAGTCCTCCCGGATGAAGAGCTCGCCGTTATTGTTCGTGTATGAGCACACATTATCCGTCGGGTGCCAGTCAATGGCCAGAATAGCGTTTTGGACATCGTCGAAGGACTTCAACAGGCGCTGAGATCGGGTTTCCCAGATGCAGAGGCTTCTGTCCACGCCTGCAGTCGCAAGTAGAGCTCCGTTGGGGGACCATGCGGCAGCGGAAATGTCGGCTCGGTGACCACCACTGAACGCTTCCTGCCGTTGCCAGTCACTCCGAGCTACGCATTGGAAGTCTGCAGATGTGTTAGAATGTCAAGACATCGTCTACTAAATTGAACTCACCTCTGGTCGGTGTCGGTGCCGCGAACGCTCGTCCATCAGGATGCCAAGCCACCTTTGCACTCGCTTCAGCATCCGTCTCGAGCGTCTTGATCAGTCCATCCACCCGCTTGACAAGCTGAGGTTGCTCGGAGCTGAGGGAGTAGATGTAGACGATGCCATCTGTACACGATACTGCGATCATGCTGCCACTGACATCGAAAGACACGTGCTTGACCGGGCGTGACTGGTCACGGAGATGCATGATCCGGGTCATATCGCGCGTGTTGACGACCTTGACTTCGAGCTCATCGCTTGCCACGGCAACCCACTCGCCGTCCTTGGACAACGACACGTCTCGCACGGGTAACGAGCACCGCACGAGGATCTCTTCCATGCTGTTCGTGAGCAGGGAATACTTCGTGACCGAGCCATCTTCGGCTCCAACCACGATGAAGTCGTTTGTCGCTGCGACTGCCGTATGGCCGTCTGTGACTAGGTCGATGATCGCAGGCTCGTCGTCGGAGCCATGCTGGAAGACACGGAGTGCACCATTCAAGCCAACCGTGATGAGTTTCTTCCCATTTGGCGTGTAAGCGAGATATGTTGGTCCAGGCGCATCTTGAATGGTGTCAGTGCGTTGCACACAAGACGGAGTGTGTGATACTCACGAGCCGGTCTTCCTCTAAGTCTTGTCGCCATGTCGTCCGGTGTGTATGTGTGGGATACCGTCGAGCAGGTGAGGTTCGCGAGCGGCACTTAACGCGTCCAAGTCGCGCCTTCCAGCGCTAACAATTCTTAGCGCGCTTTCCTCTCTTGAAACGCAAGTAACCTGCGCGCACAAAATAAACATCACTCCACATTGTACTCGAAGAAGTTTGTCGTGCTACACATTGACACCTACTGCATCCTCTCACCACTTCCGCGCGACCGCCCTCACTCCGCGCAGTACACTGAGCCGCCGACGACCACATCTCACCCAACACCCACGATCGCGCGGGAACCGCCAACATGAGCAACGCTGTTCAAGGCACCAATGGCGCCGAGGCGACCCGGGAGAGCGTCGACACACCGATGGAGTCGCCAGAGAAGCTTGGAAAGGGCAAAGGCAAGATGGCCGAGGAGATGCCGGGAGCCAGTGACGAGGAGGACGACGATGAGGAGGAGGTGAGCATAGTGCGACGGATGCGCTTCCCCGTGCATCGCGCTGCGCAAAGCTGACCCGTTCCTAACCAGGCTGAGGGCGACGTCGAGGAGCCGGATGAGGACAACATGGAGGAGATCGACCCGGACAACATTGTCGGCTCGCGCACCCGCGGCAAGAACATCGACTACGCCGAGGCTGCGAAGAAGCTCGAGGCTGAGCAGGGCGACGAGGACGACGATGACGACGAGGATTTCGAGGATGAGGACGACAAGATGCACGACTAGCTCCCTCATCCTGCCACGGTGGGGTTGATCTATGGGGCATACTGGGGACAAAAGGTCGGCGAACGCTGTGTGATTGTCGGGTTACACTTGGCTTACCGAGTGTCCATGCCAAAGGATCTGCTCCGGACGCTCAAGAATCACCGCCCGATTTTACGAGGATTTGACCCGGCGTCTTCGAAGGCTGCAAGACGCGAAGCATAGCGATGGTGTCACGGCAAGATCCTACGCTTACGGTCGCATATCGAGCGCTGAATATCAAGGCGTAGGATCAGAAACGCAAAGCTCATTTATGTCCAATCCTCCACGTCATGTTTCAGCCCGTTTTACGTCCATATGCCTGGGTCACCAGGACCCGTCCTGTTCGCAACATCAGCACACGGCAGGTACCACGCATTGTCTCTGCTTCTGCAATGCTGCATCGAAACTCTCTCGGGTCGCGATCTGCGTGCAACGGCTCAACTTCGTATTCTTCCGAGCAATTGCCGCTATTATTAAGGTTCGCTCATATTCAGGGCTCCGATGTCGGAGTAATTTCTGCTCTTCAGTTGTGCGACGTCTTCTCTTGTATTCATGCCGCCGTGTGCACCGCCCGAACAGAGCCTCAACAACGCGACGGCGGCAACATTCCCTCCGTATTCACCCGAACAGCGGTGGGGAGGGCGGTCCAGAAAGGCCCAGTGAGAGCTTGGCGACAGTGGACGCCGCGCTACCTTATTTCCTACTCAAAAGCGGCGAGCCGCGGCCTAGGGACTATACCTCTCCCGGCTCCGGGCTATACTTCGCCGGCGTATTCTTCATACTGCATGCCGACCCTCCCCACCCCCCGCCCCGCGACCCCTTCCTAAGGTCGTACCTCCCTTCGGAGGGGACCCTCGCGAGCTACGGAATAGGAAGAATACCCTTAGCCCTCACCGGGCGGGCAGGTGCAATCGATAGTACGTTCTAAACAGCGAAGCAGAGTGTCTGCAAGACTTGCACGTGTATCGCAGGTATAGCCCGTAGCCGGATAAGGTATAGCCCCTAGGCACTCCGGCGAGCCAGACTCGAATA
This sequence comes from Friedmanniomyces simplex, assembly GCA_005059865.1. Lineage (NCBI taxonomy): Eukaryota > Fungi > Ascomycota > Dothideomycetes > Mycosphaerellales > Teratosphaeriaceae > Friedmanniomyces > Friedmanniomyces simplex. The sequence continues at coordinate 22,682 of NAJQ01000194.1, forward strand.
CGACCAAGTCCGTATGTATTGAGTATGCATACAGCGATCAGATGACCTTGGGGCACCACACGCGCATGCACGGAAACAACGCGATGACATGCATTTTCACCGGAACGGCGGACATGCTGCGCACAAACAGACCAGCGTCTCATATGAACGCGATAAGGCTGGCAAAAACAGAGTAGTGACAGCTCCGAATGACTCCAGCCAAGCTCACATACATGTAGCGACGCAGCGACAACGGCCTCCCGCCACTACTTACTTTGCGCCGGCGAATCGTTGAGCTCGGAATATAAGCTCATCAGAGAGCTGTGCTGCAATCTCACGGCAGAAGGGTGCGGCTGCTGCGGCGTGAAGTCACTGGTGCTTGGCCAGATCCCGTGAGCAAATCATGAGGGCTGAAAGGTGGCCTTGCCGCGTTAGGGCCGCGTTAAGGAGCACGGCGAGCTGCGAGGCTAAAGCGTAGTGGCAGATGTCAGGCCTGGGGGAGAAGTGCTGTAATTTCAAGGGTCCGTCTGGTTGTGGTTTGGGGGTTGCGAGGAAAATTCGGCGAGGTGTGGAGATGGATTGGGCGAGGGTGGAGTGTTCGCTGCCGCTCGTGCCAGCGGGCGTGGGCGACACGCTTCTCCTCGAGCGGAAAGTGAGCAGGATGGTGTGTTGATACCTTCTACCGACCCCGGAGCGGCGCGGAGTGGTTTTTCGCACGTCGAGGTTGTCGAGGTGACAGACGAGGAAGCAGCGGGGAGAAGCGTAGTGGGGCAGTCCGTGCGCGAGAAAAGCGATTACAACCTTGGTATCAAACAAAAAGTGTGTGTTGTTGCGCAGTCACCAACTCGAATATATGTTCCAGGCGACCCTGAAGTATACTACATACACCACTCGCAATCGATCCATTGCTGCGGTGCGGTGCGGTCTACGAACATCCAGACGAGAGCGGGTCTTGAATAATTTGCCCACACTAGCCTCGTCTCCACACGAAGAAGTAAAGTCTCCTCTCGCCTAAAAGCATCCCTCCACCGTCCTCCTCCTCCTCCGTCCTCTACCCTCCATCCTCCGACACACCCTACGACCCGCGAGCGACACGTTACGGACGAGCAGGCACACGCAGCACTCTTCGTACGGATTCACAGACAGCAGGTGAGCCCTCCCACGTGCAACCCTCCCCGTCCTGTCGTCTTCGCCCAGCCGAACCCCACGGCGCACATGCCGAGATAAGATCGTCCATTTCGCCCGCCTCTCCCTTCTTCATCTCCCGCTCGACGACATCACTACCCAGTGGCGATCTTGCACTGCAACCGGCAACGCTCTGCGGTCGCAAAGTCTTTTCGCAGCACACACCGCGCCAAGAGCCAGCCAATCGCTCGAGTCGCAAAGTGACTTTCACAAGCTTCTCCGCGCAGCTTCACAGCTTCACCCTTCGATCACATTTGCTCGACATTACATCCTCGAGACGTGCTAGAACAACCTCGTGACTGACTGTCTGCCTGCTCCAGCAGTCACCTCGAGTTCAGCCACCCAGACCACGCCGATCAATCCCACGATACCCATTGAGCCTGCAGTCAAGCATCACAAGCAGTACTCGGCATTCTGCCGATAGGATGGGCGGAGCCTCACTCATCGACAATGTAAACAAAAGCCGTGCCGACGAGATCGAAGAGTTCGCGGAAGAGCAGTATACCGTGTACGAGTATCAGGATGGGCCTGAGAACAAATCCTGGGCGGGTGCCCTGCCCTTGAAGCAGGGTCTCTATGACCCGTCCCTCGAGAAGGATGCCTGTGGTGTCGGCTTTGCCGCCCACATCAAGGGCACGCCCAGCCACAAGATTGTCACGGATGGTACGTTGTGGATGCGAGTATTTGGGGTGGTGGCAAATGGCTGACTATAGACAGCACGGAGCCTGCTCTGCAACATGACCCACCGTGGTGCGGTTGGTTCAGATGCACGAGACGGCGATGGCGCTGGCGTCATGACCTCCATTCCGCACAAGTTCTTCGTCAAGAACTTCGAGCGGGAGCAAGGCATCAAATTGCCGGCCCTTGGCAAATACGCTGCCGGCAATCTCTTCTTCAAGCCGGAGGAAGAAGCACTCAAAGAGACTCTGGACACATTCGAAGACATCGCTAGTCAGCTTGACTTGCGAGTGCTGGGGTGGCGAGAGGTCCCGAAGGATAGCACCCTCCTAGGCCCCGCCGCGAAGTCCCGCGAGCCCATCATTCTCCAGCCATTCGTGGTCCTCAAGTCAGCCTATGGCAGTGGCAATGAGCCGGAGGCGGACTTCGAGGAGAAGTACAACGAACAGAACTTCGAGCGACAGCTGTTCATTCTCCGCAAGCGCGCCACGCACACGATCGGCTTGCACAACTGGTTCTACCTCTGTTCGCTGAGCAACAAGAACATCGTCTACAAGGGTCAGCTGTCCCCAGTCCTAGTCTACGACTACTTTCACGACCTGGTCAGCGTCGATTACGAAGCTCATTTCGCGCTCGTGCACTCTCGGTTCTCCACCAACACTTTTCCGTCATGGGATCGGGCTCAGCCACTCCGATGGGCGGCACACAACGGAGAGATCAATACCCTGCGAGGTAACAAGAACTGGATGCGTGCACGAGAAGGTGTGCTCAAGTCTGAGTTTTTCGGTGACGACCTGGAGTCACTCTACCCTATCATCGAGGATGGTGGGTCTGACTCTGCCGCATTCGACAATGTGCTGGAGCTCCTCATGATCAATGGTGTGCTCTCGCTTCCCGAAGCCGTCATGCTGATGGTACCCGAGGCATGGGAGGGCAACACCAGCATTGATCCGGCGAAGCAAGCATTCTACGAGTGGGCTGCTTGCATGATGGAGCCGTGGGACGGTCCTGCGCTCTTCACTTTCTCCGACGGCAGATACTGCGGAGCCAACCTCGACCGAAACGGTCTCCGGCCTTGCAGATACTACGTCCTTGATGATGATCGCATTATCTGCGCTTCCGAAGTGGGCACGATTGCTGTCGACCCATCGAAGGTCGTGCAGAAGGGCAGACTGCAGCCCGGGCGTATGCTGCTCGTGGATACCGTTGCCGGTCGGATCATCGACGATAAGGAGCTAAAGCAGACAGTCACCAGCAGGCAAGATTTCCGATCATGGCTTGACGGTCAGCTGCTCGTTCTACCGAAGATTGTTGAGCAACTGTCAGAGAAAGGCACTGATCTCGCGAACGCGATCACCGACCCGAAGATTCAAGAGGATGCGAGGTTCAAGGCTTTCGGCTATTCGCTCGAGCAGGTGTCGCTGCTCCTGGCTCCCATGGCAGCGGACTCGAAGGAGGCGCTGGGTTCCATGGGCAACGACGCTCCGCTTGCGTGCTTAGCTACCCAGCCTCGCTTGCTGCATGAGTACTTCCGGCAGCTCTTCGCGCAGGTCACGAACCCACCCATCGACCCTATCCGCGAGGCAGTCGTTATGTCTCTGGGCTCGTACGTTGGGCCGCAAGGCAACCTGCTGGAGATGAACAAGGAACAGTGCCACCGGCTCTACCTTCCTTCGCCTATGCTTGACGTGGAGGAGTTCAATGCTCTCACTCACATTACCGACCTCCACAAGGACTGGACGGTTGCAACGGTCGACATCACATTCCCGAAGGCGGAAGGCATTGCCGGCTACATGGACGCGCTCGACCGTATCAACGAAGCTGCCACCGAGGCCATTGAGCGGGGCGACAACCTCATCATCCTTTCGGACCGGAAGATGTCCGCGGAGCGTGTGCCTATTTCATCGGTGTTGGCAACAGGCATGGTGCACCATCATCTTGTCAGGAACCGCTGGCGTGCGCAGGCTGCAATCATTGTCGAGACTGGTGAGGCTCGCGAGGTTCACCACATGTGCGTGCTCGTTGGCTACGGTGCTGACGCTATCTGCCCTTACCTCGCCATTGAGTGCATCCTGAAGCTCGACCGCGAGGGTCTGATTCGCAAGAAGCTTACTCCGGATCAGCTCATCGGCAACTACAAGCACTCTTGCGACGGTGGCATCCTGAAGGTGATGAGCAAGATGGGTATCTCAACCCTTCAATCTTACAAGGGCGCTCAAATCTTCGAGGCTCTTGGCATTGACGACAGCGTTGTGGACCGCTGCTTCACCGGCACTGCGACGCGCATCCGGGGTATGACCTTGAACCTGATCGCGCAGGATGCCTTCGCACTCCACGAGAAGGGTTACCCGAGCCGCTACATCGAGGAGATCCCAGGCCTGGCCGAGACCGGCGAGTACCATTGGCGTGATGGCGGAGAGGCCCACGTCAACGACCCAACTTCGATCGCCAACATCCAGGATGCGGTGCGCACGAAGAACGACAAGTCGTACGAGGCGTACTCCAAGTCTGAGTATGAGCAGATCAAGAACTGCACGCTTCGTGGTTTGCTGGACTTCGACTTTGAGACACGCAACCCTATCCCGATCGACCAGGTTGAGAACTGGACGGAGATTGTGCGTCGCTTCTGCACGGGCGCTATGTCCTACGGGTCCATCTCCATGGAGTCTCACTCCACCTTGGCTGTCGCCATGAACAGACTGGGCGGCAAGTCGAACACTGGCGAGGGTGGCGAGGACCCCGAGCGCAGTCTGCCACTAGAGAACGGCGACACGATGCGTTCCGCCATCAAGCAGATCGCTTCTGGCCGCTTTGGTGTCACCAGCAACTACCTCGCCGACTCCGACGAGCTCCAGATCAAGATGGCGCAGGGTGCCAAGCCTGGTGAGGGTGGCGAGCTGCCCGGCCACAAGGTCTCGGAGTCCATCGCTCGCACGAGGCACTCCACGCCTGGTGTCGGTCTCATTTCTCCGCCTCCGCATCACGACATCTATTCCATCGAGGACCTCAAGCAGCTGATCTACGACTTGAAGTGCTCCAACCCGCGTGCCCGCGTTTCCGTCAAGCTGGTGTCCGAGACTGGTGTGGGCATCGTTGCCTCAGGCGTGGCGAAGGCTAAAGCAGACCATCTCCTGATCTCCGGCCATGACGGCGGCACTGGTGCATCCCGCTGGACCGGCATCAAGTACGCCGGTCTGCCCTGGGAGCTGGGTCTCGCCGAGACTCACCAGACGCTTGTGCTCAACGATCTGCGAGGCCGCATCGTCGTGCAGACTGACGGGCAGCTGCGCACGGGGCGAGACATTGCGATTGCTTGTCTGCTGGGCGCGGAAGAGTTCGGGTTCGCTACGACGCCTTTGATCGCTATGGGGTGTATTATGATGCGAAAGTGCCGTAAGTCTCGACTCCTCCCTTCATTGCACGCTCGCCGTATTCTGCCGTTGCTTACGAGAGCGTGATGTCTATTCGGCGTTGCGGAGATGCTAAGAGTCTTGACTCCTCCCCTCATTGCATGCTCTCCGTATTCTGCCGTCGCTTACGACAGCGTTATGTCTGTTCGGCGTTGCGGAGATGCTGGTTCACTTGACGCAGAGATGCTAACATTGTGTAGATCTGAACACCTGCCCTGTCGGTATAGCCACCCAGGACCCTGAACTGAGGGCGAAATTCAAGGGCACGCCCGAGCATGTCATCAACTTCTTCTACTACCTCGCCAACGAGCTGCGCGCTATCATGGCCAAGCTCGGCTTTCGCACCGTCAATGAGATGGTCGGCCGCACGGAGGTCTTGAAGGTTCGGGAGGATCTTCGCAGCGCCAAGACGGAGAACATTGACCTTTCGCTCATCCTCACCCCGGCGCACACGCTGCGATCTGGCGTTGCCACCTACAACGTGCGCAAGCAGGACCACAAGCTCCACGTACGCCTGGACAACAAGCTGATTGCTGAGTCTGAGATGGCGCTGGAGAAGGGCCTGCCGTGCCGTATCGAGTGCGACATTGTCAACACCGACCGCGCTCTCGGCGCTACCTTGTCCTACCACATCAGTAAGCGCTATGGCGAGAAAGGCTTACCGCAGGACACCATCCACGCCAACATTCGGGGTTCTGCCGGCCAGTCTTTCGGCGCTATGCTTGCGCCGGGTGTCACGCTCGAGCTGGAGGGCGACGCCAACGACTACGTGGGGAAGATGTTGTCGGGTGGCCGCCTCATCGTGTACCCGCCACGGTCGGCAGTGTTCAAGGCCGAGGAGAATATCATCATCGGCAACGTGTGTCTGTACGGCGCCACGAGCGGTACCTGCTTCTTCCGCGGTGTAGCTGCAGAGCGGTTCGCTGTCCGCAACTCCGGTGCCACTGCTGTTGTTGAGGGCGTCGGCGACCACGGATGCGAGTACATGACTGGTGGTCGTGTCATTGTCCTTGGCAGCACCGGCCGGAACTTCGCTGCCGGTATGTCTGGGGGTATCGCATACGTCTTGGATCTGCACCACGACTTCGAGGGCAAAGTCAACACCGAGATGGTGGAGCTGTCCGGTTTGGAGGATCCGCAGGAGATTGCCTTCTTGCGCGGTCTTATCGAGGATCACCACCATTACACCGGCTCCGAGCTGGCAGCGCGCATTCTGCTCGACTTCAGCCGTGCTCTTCCTCGCTTCGTCAAGGTTCTCCCGACTGACTACAAGAGAGTCATGGCCGAGCAGGCCGCCAAAGAGGCCGAGAGCAAGAAGAACGAGTACCCCCTACCGATCCTGCCGGGTATGGCCGTTCGTAACCTGCACCAAGAGTCCATTGACGAGCAGGCGAACAAGGAGGCGAAGGAGCACAAGAAGAGCGAGCTGATGGATATCGAGGAGAGTGTCCAGGACAACAAAGCGGAGAAGAAGCGCTCGCAGCTGGTGCTGGACAAGACCCGCGGCTTCATGAAGTACCAGCGCCGCGCCGAAAAATACCGCAGCGCAAAAACGCGGACACGTGACTGGTCTGAGCTTTCGACCCGCTTGAACGAGGACGAGCTCAAGTACCAGACAGCGCGATGCATGGACTGTGGTGTACCCTTCTGTCAGTCTGATACCGGCTGCCCGATCAGCAACATCATTCCGAAGTGGAACGAGCTCGTTTTCCAGAACCAGTGGCAGGATGCGCTCAACCGGCTGCTCATGACCAACAACTTCCCGGAGTTCACCGGTCGTGTTTGCCCTGCACCCTGCGAGGGTGCTTGCGTGCTCGGCATCAACGAAGAGCCCGTCGGCATCAAGTCGATCGAGTGCGCGATCATCGACCGCGGCTTTGAGATGGGCTGGATGGTGCCCAACCCGCCCAAGGTGCGCAGCGGCAAGAAGGTCGCTGTCATCGGCTCTGGCCCGTCTGGGCTTGCCTGCGCCGACCAGCTTAACGGTTGCGGTCACGAGGTTACTGTCTACGAGCGTTCTGACCGTATTGGCGGTCTGCTCATGTATGGCATTCCGAACATGAAGCTCGACAAGAACGTGGTGCAGCGTCGTGTGGATTTCATGGCCGCCGAGGGCATCAAATTCCAGCCGAGCACCATCGTTGGCGATGGCGACGTCAATCTCGACTCGCTTCGTGAGAGCAATGACGTTGTCGTGATCGCCACCGGTGTCACGGTCGCGCGTGATCTGCCGATTCCGAATCGCAACCTCAATGGCATCCACTTTGCCATGGAGTTTCTGCACAAGAACACGCAGTCACTGTTGGACTCCGGCCTCGAGAACGGTGCCTACATCTCCGCCAAGGACAAGCACGTCGTCGTCATCGGTGGTGGTGACACTGGCAATGACTGCATCGGCACGTCGGTCCGTCACGGTGCCAAATCCGTCATTAACTTCGAGCTGCTGCCACAGCCGCCGAACGAGCGCGCCCGCGACAACCCCTGGCCGCAGTGGCCCCGCATCTACCGCGTCGATTACGGTCACACCGAGGTCAAGACGCACATGGGCCGTGACCCCCGCGAGTACTGCGTGATGTCCACCGACTTCGTCGACGATGGCGAAGGTAATGTCAAGGGCATCAACACCATCAGGGTGGACTGGACCAAGTCTGCCTCTGGTGGTTGGGACATGAAGAAGCTGGAAGGTACCGAGGAATTCTTCCCGGCCGACCTTGTCATGCTTTCCATGGGCTTCCTGGGTCCCGACGAGAAGGTCATGGGCGGGAAGGTCGAGAAAGATGCTCGCAAGAATATTAAGACGCCACCCGGCAAGTACTCCACGAACCTCGACGGCGTCTTCGCAGCCGGTGATTGCCGTCGCGGCCAATCCCTCATCGTCTGGGGCATCAACGAGGGCCGCATGGCCGCCCGCGACGTCGACTCCTTCCTGACGGGCATGGGTACCGCACTACCCGTCACCGGCGGCATCGTCAAGCGACCGCCCTACGAGCTCATGAACAAGGCCAACGGTGCCCCGCAGGAACTCATCACCGCCGCCGCCTAGAACAACACCTCAACATCTACTTCATCATCATCATCCTCCTGTTTCGATCGACTTTGTGCGCACGATCTTAAAACCCCTCGTTGCCTTATACCCTTTTGCCAGCGTTTCTCGGACGATATATAGACAGCACCAGCGGAACTTTTCAAGCGAGCAAGCACAGTGAAGCGAAGCGAAGCGAGGTTTATTGAAAACGAGGCGGACTGTTGTGTGTACGATCGGCCCGCTACGGAAGAAGGGGCGAGGTGGTTGGCTAGGTGGGGGAGCGGGGGGGAAAGCAGTAATGACTTAATGAGGGAGAGCTGCGAAAATGGGGCAGGGGACTCGGGAGTATTGTGCTTGCATTTGCTCTACGGGCGGTATGGGTTTTTACGGCTGATGTGCGTGGGCTGGCTTGCTTGCTGTTTTTGCTGTTTTGCTGTGTGCAGTTGCTTGAGGGGGGATTTTAGCTGTATGTATCTGCATTCTATCATTGTCACCTGTTTATGTCGATCATTTGCCGGCCTCCCAATCTCAAGGTTGGTTTGCTGCAGTTCGTCGTGAAGACATTGACGTCTGTGTAAGGGAGGGCGTTGGTGTTGTTTGTATCGTCGAGTCAGATGTATGATTGTCACGTGACTGTTAGTTCTCAATCTTATCTATGATAAGATCAACATCACTTATATCGCTCTTGCGCCCTTCCAACTTGTACGTTACTTTCCATGCTTCTCACATCCTACACCCCTCGACTATCAAACGATGGACACTCCGTCACCCACCCTGGGTACCACCGCCCTCACAAAGCGCAGCGCCGATACCCTCCTCATGCCACCCCCACCACTCCCCAAGCGACAGAAGCGGCCGCCCAAGGTCCTCGACGAGGACGTCTACTCCGACGCCCTCTCCCACATCGTCGCCCGCGACTTCTTCCC
>NAJQ01000194.1:31904-44827 GCA_005059865.1 Friedmanniomyces simplex
CATGACATAGTCTCGCCAGCTTGCACAGGTCACCGCAGGCATACTCTTTTGACGGTAGATCTTTAGAGGCAAGCCGAAGAGGCTGTATATGCGCACGTACCCTTTTGGCGTTGTAGCCACGATGCAAGACTCGCTGAGTGACATCGACGTCACCTCTTCGCCGGCCGGCAATTGCGTTCTCCAATCCGTCCTCGATGTCCATGTCTCGTGAGGACGGTAGTACAGTACTGCTCGTTGCTGTGCTTGAGTCGACGGCCGGCAAGAGAACAATGTCCCTCTCTCATTCAAGCTCGCCTTGTCGTACTTGTACGGGTCTGTGAAATGGAAGTCGCGGTGTTCTTGACGATCGTGGAACTCCACAGTCACCGTATGATGAGTGTCTTGGTTCACTGTCCAGACAAAACCGGTCAAGTTGAGGCATAGATAGCGCCTGTCACCGCGCCACGGTGTGCTCCCCGGCTGAAAAGCTTCGTGGACCTGCGGTTGCCACGCGGCAAATGGCTCGTAACGTTTCGCAGGACGTCCGCCGCCTGTCACTGCAGAGCGTTTGCCGTTATGGTTCGTCTCCTCGGCATAGCCCGCTCCGTCGTCGTCTTCAATGAAACCAGCCTCGTCTTCAGACATGGCATCCGGACCGAGCAGATCATCGAGATACTGGTCTTCCGCGCTACGTCGAACGCCATTGGGCTTGTCACCATGAGCCCCTTGCTTCCGAGCATTGCCTGATACTTCGGATAGGGGTTCGTTGTTCATTGGGGCAGGTTGAAGGGCTATCCGGAGGTGCTTTGCATGCTCGCCAGGAACGAAGTCCTCCCGGATGAAGAGCTCGCCGTTGTTGTTCGTGTACGAGCACACATTATCCGCCGGGTGCCAGTCAATGGCCAGAATGGCGTTCTGGACATCATCGAAAGATTTCAGCAGGCGCTGAGATCGGGTTTCCCAGATGCAGAGGCTTTTGTCCACGCCTGCAGTCGCAAGTAGAGCCCCGTTGGGGGACCATGCAGCAGCGGAGATGTCGGCTCGATGACCACCACTGAACGCTTTCTGGCGTTGCCAGTCACTCCGAGCTACGCATTGGAAGTCTGCAGAATCATGAGTAAATGTCGAGCCATCGGCTCCAGAACTGAGCTCACCTCTAGTCGGTGTCGGTGCCGCAAATGCTCGTCCATCAGGATGCCAAGTCACCTTCGCACTCGCTTCAGCGTCCGTCTCGAGCGTTTTGATCAGTCCGTCCACCCGCTTGACAAGCTGAGGTTGCTCGGAGCTGAGGGAGTAGATGTAGACGATTCCATCTGTACACGATACTGCGATCATGCTGCCACTGACATCGAATGACACGTGCTTGACCGGGCGTGACTGGTCGCGGAGATACATGATCCGGGTCATATCGCGTGTATTGACGACCTTGACTTCGAGCTCATCGCTCGCCACGGCAACCCACTCGCCATCTTTGGACAACGACACGTCTCGCACGGGCAACGAGCACCGCACGAGGATCTCCTCCATGCTGTTCGTGAGCAAGGAGTACTTCGTGACCGAGCCATCCTCGGCTCCCACCACGATGAATTCGTTTGTCGCTGCGACTGCCGTGTGCCCGTCCGTGACCACGTCGATGATTGCAGGCTCGTCGTCGGAGCCATGCTGGAAGACGCGGAGTGCACCATTCAAGCCAACCGTGATGAGTTTCTTCCCATTTGGGGTGTAAGCGAGATATGTCGGTCCAGGCGCATCTTGAATGGTGTCAGTGCATTGCATACAAGAGTAGTGTGTTTATGCTCACGAGCCGGTCTTCCTCTAAGTCTTGCCGCCATGTCGTCCGGTGTGTATGTGTGGGATACGTCGAGCAGGTGAGGTTCGCGAACGGCACTTAACGCGTCCAAGTCGCGCCTTCCAGCGCTAACAATGCTTAGCGCGCTTTCCCTTCTTGAAACGCAACCAACCTGCGCGCAGAAAACAAACATCACTTCATACTGTACTCGAAGAAGTCTGTGGCGCTACACAATCACACCTACTGCATCCTCCCACGAGTTTCGCACCACCACCCTCACTCCGCGCAGTACACCGAGCCGCCGACGACCACATTTCATCCAACACCCACCATCGCGCGGGATCCGCCAACATGAGCAACGCTGTTCAAGGCACCCCTGGCGCCGAGGCAACCCGCGAGAGCGTCGACACACCGATGGAGTCGCCAGAGAAGCTTGGAAAGGGCAAAGGCAAGATGGCCGAGGAGATGCCGGGAGCCAGTGACGAGGAGGACGACGATGAGGAGGAGGTCAGCATAGTGCGACGGATGCGCTTCCCCGTGCATCGCGCTGCGCAAAGCTGACCCGTTCTCCCTAGGCTGAGGGCGATGTCGAGGAGCCGGATGAGGATAATATGGAGGAGATCGACCCGGACAACATTGTCGGCTCGCGCACCCGCGGTAAGAACATTGACTACGCCGAGGCTGCGAAGAGGCTCGAGGCTGAGCAGGGCGACGAGGATGACGATGACGATGAGGATGAGGACTTTGAGGACGAGGATGATAAGATGCACGACTAGGTCCATCATGCTGCCACGGTGGGGTTGATCTATTGGGCAGCATACTGGGAAGAAAAGGTTGGCGAACCCTGTCTGAACGTCGGCTCACACTTGGCTTACCGAGTGTCCAGGCCGAAGGATCTACTCCGGACGCTCAAGTTTCACCGCCCGGTTTGAAGGATCTGACCTGGCGTCCTCGAAGGCTGTATCACGCGAAGCATAGCTATGGTGTCACGGCAAGATCTTACGCTTACGGTTGCATATCGAGCCCTGAATATCAAAGCGTAGGATCAGAAACGCAAAGCTCATTTGCGTCCAATTCTCCACGTTCTGTTTCTGCCAGATTTAAGTCCATATGCCCGGGTCACCACGACTCGGCTCCTGCGCAGCATCCACATACAGCAGGTACCACGCTTTGTCTCTGCTTCTGCAATGCTGCATCGAAATACTCTCGGGTCACGATCTGCGTGCAACGGCTCAACTTCGTATTCTTCCGAGCAATTGCCGCTTCCAAGGTTCGCTCATATACAAGGCTCCGATGTCGGAATAGTTTCGGCTCTCAAATTGCGCGACGTCTTCTCTTGTGATCATGCCGCCGTGTGCAACGCCCCAGCAGAGCCTCAAGAACGCGACAGCGGCAACATCCCGTCCGTATTCACCCGACCAGCGGTGGGGAGGGCGGTCCAGAAGGGTCCGATGAGAGCTTGGCGACGGTGGGCGCGGCGCTACCTTATTTCCTACTCAAAAGCGGCGAGCCAGACTCGAATACGACCAAGTCCGTATGTATTGAATGTGCGCACAGCGATCAGATGACCTTGAGCACCACACGCGCACGCACGGAAGAAAACGCGATGACATGCATTTGCATTGGAACGGCGGACATGCTGCACACAACCATACCAGCGTCTCATATGGACGCGATAAGGCTGGCAAAAGCAGAGTAGTGACAGCTCCGAATGACTCCAGCCAAGCCCACATACATGTAGCGACGCAGCGACAACGGCCTCCCGCCTCTACTTACTTTGCGCCGGCGAATCGTTGAGCTCGGAATATAAGCTCATCAGAGAGCTGTGCGGCAATCTCACGGCAGAAGGGTGCGGCTGCTGCGGCATGAAGTCACTGGTGCTTGGCCAGATCCCGTGAGCAAATCATGAAAGCTGAAAGGTGGCCTGGCCGCGTTAGGGGCGCGTTAAGGAGCACGGCGAGCTGCGAGGCTAAAGCGTAGTGGCAGATGTCAGGCCTGGGGAAGTCACACAGCGAAGTACTGTAGTTTCAAGGGTCCGTCTGGTTGTGGTTTGTGGGCTGCGAGGAAAATTCGGCGAGGTGTGGAGATGGATTGGGCGAGGGTGGAGTGTTCGCTGCCGCTCGTGCCAGCGGGCGTGGGCGACACGCTTCTCCTCGAGCGGAAAGTGAGCAGGATGGTGTGCTGATACCTTCTACCGACCCCGGAGCGGCGCGGAGTGGTTTTCGCACGTCGAGGTTGTCGAGGTGACAGACAAAAAGCAGCGGGGAGAAGCGTGGTGGGGCAGGGCAGTTCGTGCGTAAGAAAAGCGAGCACAACCTTGGTATCAAACAAAAAGTGTGTGTTGTTACGCAGTCACCAACTCGTATTTATGTTCGAGTCAATCCTCAAGTACTACATACACCACTCGCAGTCGATCCATTGCTGCGGTGCGGTGCGGCCTGCGAACGTCCAGGCGAGAGCGGGTCTTGTATAATTTGCCCACACTAGCCTCGTCTCCACACGAAGAAGTAAAGTCTCCTCTCGCCTAAAAGCATCCCTCCACCGTACTCCTCCTCCTCCTCCCTCCTCCACCCTCCATCCTCCGACACACCCTGCGACCTGCGAGCGACACGTCCCGGACGACCAGACACACGCAGTACTCTTCGTACGGATTCACAGACAGCAGGTGAGCCTTCCCACGTGCAACGCTCCGTCCTGTCGTCTTGGCCCAGCCGAACCCCACGGCGCACATGCCGAGATAAGATCGTCCATTTCGCCCGCCTCTCCCTCTCCCTCTCCCGCTCGACGACATCACTACCCAGTGGCGATCTTGCACTGCAACCGGCAACGCTCTGCGGTCGCAAAGTCTTTTCCCAGCACACACCGCGCCAAGAGCCAGCCAATCGCTCGAGTCGCAAAGTGACTTTCACAAGCTTCTCCGCGCTGCTTCACTGCTTCACCCTCCGAGCACCTTTACTCGACATTACATTCTCGAGACGTGCTAGAACAACCTCGTGACTAACTGTCTGCCTGCTCTAGCAACCACTACGAGCTCAGCCACCCAGACCACGTCGATCAATCCCACGATACCCATTGAGCCTGCAGTCAAGCATCACAAGCAATACTCGGCATTCTGCCGATAGGATGGGCGGAGCCTCACTCATCGACAATGTAAACAAAAGCCGTGCCGACGAGATCGAAGAGTTCGCGGAAGAGCAGTACACCGTGTACGAGTATCAGGATGGGCCTGAGAACAAATCCTGGGCGGGTGCCTTGCCCTTGAAGCAAGGTCTCTATGACCCATCCCTCGAGAAGGATGCCTGTGGTGTCGGCTTTGCCGCCCACATCAAGGGCACGCCTAGCCACAAGATTGTCACGGATGGTACGTTGTGGATGCGAGTATTTGGAAGGGTGGCAAATGGCTGACTATAGACAGCACGGAGCTTGCTCTGCAACATGACCCACCGTGGTGCGGTTGGTTCCGATGCCCGAGACGGCGATGGCGCTGGCGTCATGACCTCCATTCCGCACAAGTTCTTCGTCAAGAATTTCGAGCGGGAGCAAGGCATCAAATTGCCGGCCCTTGGCAAATACGCGGCCGGCAATCTCTTCTTCAAGCCGGAGGAAGAGGCACTCAAGGAGACCCTGGACACATTCGAGGACATCGCCAATCAGCTTGACTTGCGGGTCCTGGGGTGGCGAGAGGTCCCGAAGGATAGCACCTTACTCGGGCCAGCCGCGAAGTCCCGCGAGCCCATCATCCTCCAGCCGTTCGTGGTTCTCAAGTCCGCCTATGGCAGTGGCAAGGAGCCGGAGGCAGACTTCGAGGAGAAGTACAACGAACAGAATTTCGAGCGACAGCTGTTCATTCTCCGCAAGCGCGCCACGCACACGATCGGCCTGCACAACTGGTTCTACCTCTGTTCGCTGAGCAACAAGAACATCGTCTACAAGGGTCAGCTGTCCCCAGTCCAAGTCTACGACTACTTTCACGACCTGGTCAGCGTCGATTACGAAGCTCACTTCGCGCTCGTACACTCTCGATTCTCCACCAATACTTTCCCGTCATGGGATCGGGCTCAGCCACTCCGATGGGCCGCACACAACGGAGAGATCAACACGCTGCGAGGCAACAAGAACTGGATGCGCGCAAGAGAGGGTGTGCTGAAGTCTGAGTTCTTCGGTGATGACCTGGAGTCTCTGTACCCTATCATCGAGGATGGTGGTTCTGACTCTGCCGCATTCGACAATGTGCTGGAGCTCCTCATGATCAATGGTGTGCTCTCGCTTCCCGAAGCCGTCATGCTGATGGTACCCGAGGCATGGGAGGGCAACACCAGCATTGATCCGGCGAAGCAAGCATTCTACGAGTGGGCTGCGTGCATGATGGAGCCGTGGGACGGTCCTGCGCTCTTCACTTTCTCCGACGGCAGATACTGCGGAGCCAACCTCGACCGAAACGGTCTCCGGCCTTGCAGATACTACGTCCTTGATGATGATCGCATTATCTGCGCTTCCGAAGTGGGCACGATTGCTGTTGACCCATCGAAGGTCGTGCAGAAGGGCAGACTGCAGCCCGGGCGTATGCTGCTCGTCGACACCGTTGCCGGTCGGATCATCGACGATAAGGAGCTGAAACAGACTGTCACGAGCAGGCAAGACTTCCGGTCATGGCTTGACGGTCAGCTGCTCGTTTTGCCGAAGATTGTGGAGCAGTTGTCAGAGAAGGGCACCGATCTGGCGAACGCGATCACCGACCCAAAGATTCAAGAGGATGCGAGGTTCAAGGCTTTCGGCTATTCGCTCGAGCAGGTGTCGCTGCTCCTGGCTCCCATGGCAGCGGACTCGAAGGAGGCGCTGGGTTCCATGGGTAACGACGCTCCGCTTGCGTGCTTGGCTACCCAGCCTCGCTTGCTGCATGAGTACTTCCGGCAGCTCTTCGCGCAGGTCACGAACCCGCCCATCGATCCTATCCGCGAGGCAGTCGTTATGTCTCTGGGCTCTTACGTTGGGCCGCAAGGCAACCTGCTGGAGATGAACAAGGAGCAGTGCCACCGGCTCTACCTCCCTTCGCCCATGCTCGACGTGGAGGAATTCAACGCTCTCACTCACATCACCGACCTGCACAAGGACTGGACGGTTGCAACGGTCGACATCACATTCCCGAAGGCGGAAGGTATCGCCGGCTACATGGATGCGCTCGACCGTATCAACGAAGCTGCCACTGAGGCCATCAAGCGTGGCGACAACCTCATCATCCTTTCGGACCGGAAGATGTCCGCGGAGCGTGTACCTATTTCGTCGGTGTTGGCAACAGGCATGGTGCACCACCATCTTGTCAGGAACCGCTGGCGTGCTCAGGCTGCAATCATTGTCGAAACAGGTGAGGCTCGCGAGGTTCACCACATGTGCGTGCTCGTCGGCTACGGTGCCGACGCCATTTGCCCGTACCTCGCTATTGAGTGCATCCTGAAGCTCGACCGCGAGGGTCTGATTCGCAAGAAGCTCACTCCGGATCAGCTCATCGGCAACTACAAGCACTCTTGCGACGGTGGCATTCTGAAGGTGATGAGCAAGATGGGTATCTCCACCCTTCAATCCTACAAAGGCGCCCAGATCTTCGAGGCTCTTGGCATTGACGACAGCGTTGTGGACCGGTGCTTCACCGGCACTGCGACGCGCATCCGGGGTATGACCTTCGATTTGATCGCACAGGATGCTTTCGCACTCCACGAGAAGGGTTACCCGAGCCGCTACATCGAGGAGATCCCAGGCTTGGCCGAGACTGGTGAGTATCACTGGCGTGATGGCGGAGAGGCCCACGTCAACGATCCAACTTCGATTGCCAACATCCAGGATGCGGTGCGCACGAAGAACGACAAGTCGTACGAAGCGTACTCCAAGTCTGAGTACGAGCAGATCAAGAACTGTACGCTGCGTGGCCTGCTGGACTTCGACTTCGAAACTCGCAATCCCATCCCGATCGACCAGGTTGAGAACTGGACGGAGATTGTGCGCCGCTTCTGCACGGGCGCCATGTCCTACGGCTCCATCTCTATGGAGTCTCACTCCACCTTAGCTGTCGCCATGAACAGACTGGGCGGCAAGTCGAACACTGGCGAGGGTGGCGAAGATCCTGAGCGCAGTCTGCCTCTCGAGAACGGCGACACGATGCGTTCCGCTATCAAGCAGATCGCCTCTGGCCGCTTCGGTGTCACCAGCAACTACCTCGCCGACTCTGATGAGCTTCAGATCAAGATGGCGCAGGGTGCCAAGCCCGGTGAGGGTGGTGAACTGCCCGGCCACAAGGTCTCGGAGTCGATTGCGCGGACGAGGCACTCCACGCCTGGCGTCGGTCTCATCTCTCCGCCTCCGCATCACGACATCTACTCCATCGAGGACCTCAAGCAGCTGATCTACGACTTGAAGTGCTCCAACCCGCGTGCCCGCGTCTCCGTCAAGCTGGTATCCGAGACCGGCGTCGGCATCGTCGCGTCCGGTGTCGCAAAGGCCAAAGCCGACCACCTCCTGATCTCCGGCCATGACGGCGGCACTGGTGCATCCCGCTGGACCGGCATCAAGTACGCTGGTCTGCCGTGGGAGCTGGGTCTCGCCGAGACCCACCAGACGCTGGTGCTCAACGACCTGCGAGGCCGCATTGTTGTGCAGACTGACGGGCAGCTGCGCACGGGGCGAGACATTGCGATTGCTTGTCTGCTGGGCGCGGAAGAGTTCGGATTCGCTACGACGCCTTTGATCGCTATGGGGTGTATTATGATGCGCAAGTGCCGTAAGTGTCGACTCCTCCCTTCATTCCACGCTCTCCGCATCCTGCCGTCGCTTTCGACAGCGTGAGAACTATTCCGCGTTGCGGAGATGCTAAGAGTCTTGACTCCTCCCTTCATTGCATGCTCTTCGTATTCTGCCGTCGCTTACGACAGCGTGATGTCTATTCGGCGTTGCGGAGATGCTGGTTCACTTGACGCAGAGATGCTAACATTGTCTAGATCTGAACACCTGCCCTGTCGGTATAGCCACCCAGGACCCTGAACTGAGGGCGAAATTCAAGGGCACGCCCGAGCATGTCATCAACTTCTTCTACTACCTCGCCAACGAGCTGCGTGCCATCATGGCCAAGCTCGGCTTCCGCACCGTCAATGAGATGGTCGGTCGCACGGAGGTGCTGAAGGTTCGCGAGGATCTTCGCAGTGCCAAGACGGAGAACATTGACCTTTCGCTCATTCTTACACCGGCGCACACGCTGCGATCTGGCGTTGCCACGTACAACGTGCGCAAGCAGGATCACAAGCTCCACGTACGCCTGGACAACAAGCTGATTGCTGAGTCCGAGATGGCGCTGGAGAAGGGTTTGCCGTGCCGTATCGAGTGCGACATTGTCAACACCGACCGCGCTCTCGGCGCTACCTTGTCCTATCACATCAGCAAGCGATATGGCGAGAAGGGCTTACCGCAGGACACGATCCACGCCAACATTCGGGGTTCTGCCGGCCAGTCTTTCGGCGCTATGCTTGCGCCGGGTGTCACGCTCGAGCTGGAGGGTGACGCCAACGACTACGTGGGGAAGATGTTGTCGGGTGGCCGCCTCATCGTGTACCCGCCACGATCGGCAGTGTTCAAGGCCGAGGAGAATATCATCATCGGCAACGTGTGCCTGTACGGCGCCACGAGCGGTACCTGCTTCTTCCGCGGTGTAGCTGCAGAGCGGTTCGCTGTCCGCAACTCCGGTGCCACTGCTGTTGTTGAGGGCGTCGGCGACCACGGATGCGAATACATGACTGGTGGTCGTGTCATTGTTCTTGGCAGCACCGGCCGGAACTTCGCTGCCGGTATGTCTGGAGGCATCGCATACGTCCTCGATCTGCACCACGACTTCGAGGGCAAGGTCAACACCGAGATGGTGGAGCTGTCCGGTCTGGAGGATCCGCAGGAGATTGCCTTCTTGCGCGGTCTTATCGAGGATCACCACCATTACACCGGGTCCGAGCTGGCAGCGCGTATTTTGCTCGACTTCAGCCGTGCTCTTCCTCGCTTCGTCAAGGTCCTCCCGACCGACTACAAGAGAGTCATGGCTGAGCAAGCGGCCAAGGAGGCAGAGAGCAAGAAGAACGAGTACCCTCTGCCGATCTTGCCTGGCATGGCCGTCCGCAACCTGCACCAAGAGTCCATCGACGAGCAGGCGAACAAGGAGGCGAAGGAGCACAAGAAGAGCCAGCTGATGGACATCGAGGAGAGTGTCCAGGACAACAAAGCGGAGAAGAAGCGGTCGCAGCTGGTTCTGGACAAGACTCGCGGCTTCATGAAGTACCAGCGCCGCGCCGAAAAATACCGCAGCGCAAAAACGCGCACACGTGACTGGTCTGAGCTTTCGACCCGCTTGAACGAGGACGAGCTCAAGTACCAGACCGCGCGATGCATGGACTGCGGTGTGCCGTTCTGTCAATCCGAGACTGGATGTCCGATCAGCAACATTATCCCCAAGTGGAACGAGCTCGTTTTTTCCAACCAGTGGCAGGATGCGCTCAACAGGCTGCTCATGACCAACAACTTCCCGGAGTTCACTGGTCGTGTTTGCCCGGCTCCCTGCGAGGGTGCATGTGTGCTAGGCATCAATGAGGAGCCCGTCGGCATAAAGTCGATTGAGTGCGCGATCATTGACCGTGGCTTTGAGATGGGCTGGATGGTGCCGAATCCGCCCAAGGTGCGCAGTGGCAAGAAGGTCGCTGTCATCGGCTCTGGCCCGTCTGGGCTTGCCTGCGCCGACCAGCTCAACGGCTGCGGCCACGAGGTCACTGTCTACGAGCGGTCTGACCGTATTGGCGGTCTGCTCATGTACGGCATTCCGAACATGAAGCTCGACAAGAACGTCGTGCAGCGTCGCGTGGACTTCATGGCCGCCGAGGGCATCAAATTCCAGCCGAGCACCATTGTTGGCGATGGCGATGTCACTCTCGACTCGCTCCGTGAGAGTAACGACGCTGTTGTGATTGCTACGGGTGCCACGGTCGCGCGTGATCTGCCCATTCCGAACCGCAACCTCACTGGCATTCACTTCGCCATGGAGTTCCTGCACAAGAACACGCAGTCTCTGTTGGACTCCGGCCTCGAGAACGGTGCCTACATCTCTGCCAAGGACAAGCACGTCGTCGTCATCGGTGGTGGTGACACTGGCAATGACTGCATCGGCACATCCGTCCGTCACGGTGCCAAGTCTGTCATCAACTTCGAGCTGTTGCCACAGCCGCCGAACGAGCGCGCCCGTGACAACCCGTGGCCGCAGTGGCCTCGCATCTACCGCGTCGATTACGGACACACCGAAGTCAAGACACACATGGGCCGCGACCCCCGCGAGTACTGCGTGATGTCCACCGACTTCGTCGACGATGGTGAAGGTAATGTCAAGGGCATCAACACCATCAGGGTCGACTGGACCAAGTCCGCTTCCGGTGGCTGGGACATGAAGAAGCTGGAAGGCACCGAGGAGTTCTTCCCGGCTGACCTTGTCATGCTTTCCATGGGCTTCCTGGGTCCCGACGAGAAGGTCATGGGTGGCAAGGTCGAGAAAGATGCGCGCAAGAACATCAAGACGCCCCCCGGCAAGTACTCCACCAACCTCGACGGTGTCTTCGCGGCCGGTGACTGCCGTCGCGGCCAGTCCCTCATTGTCTGGGGCATCAACGAGGGCCGCATGGCCGCCCGTGACGTCGATTCCTTCCTTACTGGCATGGGCACCGCACTCCCCGTCACCGGCGGCATCGTCAAGCGGCCGCCCTACGAGCTCATGAACAAGGCCAACGGTGCCCCGCAGGAACTCATCACTGCCGCCGCCTAAAACAATACCTCAACATCTACTTCATCATCATCCTGTTTCGAACGACTTTGTGCGCACGATCTTAAAACCCCTCGTTGCCTTATACCCTTTTGCCAGCGTTTCTCGGACGAATATATAGACAGCACCAGCGGAACTTTTCAAGCGAGCAAGCACAGCGAAGCGAAGCGAAGCGAGTGTTTATGGAAAACGAAGCGGACTGTTGTGTGTACGATCGGCACGCTACGGAAAGAAGGGGAGAGGTGGTTGGTTAGGTGGGGGAGAGTGGGGGGGAGGAAAAGCAGTAATGACTTAATGAGCGAGAGCTGCGAAAATGGGGCAGGGAACTCGGGAGTCTTGTGCTTGCAATTGCTCGACAGGCGGTCTGCGTTGACGGCTGATGTGCGTGGGCTGGTATGCTTGCTGTTTTTGCTGTTTTGCTGTGTGCTGTTGCTTGAGGGGGGAGTTAGCTGTATGTATCTGCATTCTATCATTGTCACCTGTTTATGTCGATCTTTAACCGGCATCCCACTCTCAAGTAGGTACTTTCAAGTAGGTATGGGTCGCTGCAATTCATCGTGAAGACATTGTCGTCTGTGCAAGGGAGGCCATTGGTGGTGTTGGTATAGTCGAGTTGGATGTCAGATTGTCACGTGACTGACAAGACTCGATCTTATCTAGTGATAAGATCAAGGTCACTTACATCGCTCTTGCGCTCTTCCACCTTGTACGTTGCTTTCCATGCTTCTCACATCCTACACCCCTCGACTATCGAACGATGGACACCCCACCATCCACCATGGGTACCAACGCTCTCACAAAGCGCAGCGCTGACACCCTCCTCATGCCACCCCCACCCCTCCCCAAGCGACAGAAGCGGCCGCCTAAGGTCCTCGACGAAGACGTCTACTCCGACGCCCTCTCCCACATCGTCGCCCGCGACTTCTTCCCCGGCCTCCTCGAGACCGAAGCTCAGCAGGAGTACCTTTCTGCGCTGGACTCGAATGACAATGACCGGATCCGGGAAGCGGGGAGGAAGCTGACGCGGGTTATGACGCCGGGGCCTGAGGGACGGCGGAGGCGGAATACTAGTTTCACTCCTAGGAGGAGTGTGACGGCTGGTGGTGTCACGCCGAGGAATTATGTTGGAACGACGCCGAAGAGATACCTTAGCGCGACACCGTTGAGGACGCCTATGACGGAAGTTGCAGATGACCACTTTGCGCCGGAGCCGAAGCCGGACGTGGATGTGAATATGAGCCTCGGGGCTTTCCAGGCAAAGTACACGAGCGAGGACAACGAGAGTTTCAACGGACTACTGGACAAGCAGAACACGCGGCGGGCGGCAAA
>NAJQ01000195.1:0-44761 GCA_005059865.1 Friedmanniomyces simplex
GACGTCCACTTCGGGGAGCTTGAGGCTGTTGGCGATGAGGAGCTCTTCTAGCCATTGCATCAGTGACTCCCCAAATGCCGGTGCTTCGTGGAACAGCTTGATGGGGAGTTTGTGGTGCACAACGCCAGAGACCGTTTCCTTCGGCAAGCCAGTCAAGCCGAGTAAATGCGCCTTGGGCCCACTGCTTGACTGCTGTAGCGCCTGCTGCAGATACTCCGCCGTCTCTTTCCCCGTGCAATCAATGCCAAACCGCAGCTTGCCGCCAGTGACAGCTTGGATAATCTCAATTGCGCGCTTGGGATCGTACTTGTCAACCATGAAGTCCGCACCGAGCTCCACAAGCCGTTGTCCGCCCTTGGCGAGATTCGCGACGCATGCGACTTTCAAGCCTGCCAACTTCGCAATCTCAAGCGCCAGTCTGCCAGTCGTGCTATTCGCACCCCATATCGCCAGCCACTCGCCAGGCTGTGGTCGCTCCGAGGCCGCAATACTGCCAAACACCTCATCCCTTATGTCTTCCGGCACTTCTCTTGGATCTAGCTGTCGCACCATCTGCAGCAAGTCGGGACCACGGGGCCCACTGCGTACAGTAGAGAAGTCCACGCCGAAGCTAACGCCCAATGCAACAGCCGCGGCGGTGAAAGCCACGCCCAGAGCTGCGCCTTCCTTGACACTGACCTCCTGCGGTATCCGCGCGACGTTGTAGTCCGTCGTGACGACATACTCTTGATACGCTGCCTTCCTCACGTCTCTGTAGTCCGTTGAAGGTCCGAACACCACGTCGCCCTGCTGGACCCTGCTTGACTTCCGAGGAGCCTTTACCTAAGGTCGAAGAGTGGAAGAGTCAGCCAGTGTCTCGAACAACGATGTAGTGATTTTGCAAGACGCGCTTCTCCGACTCGTGCGCCGCTCCGCTCACCCTCAAGATCCGAGAATGAGAGTTGCGAGGAAGCAAGGGTCAACACCTAAGGGTATGACTTACAACAATGCCTGCAAAGTCCCGGCCGTTGACCCAGGGATAACTCGGTTGACTGAAACCGTAGTCCGCGCCTTTCCAGTCTACCGGGTTGAGTCCTATAACCAGGACTTGCACCAGGATCTCGTGCTCGCCCCGAAGCTCAGGGATGTCTTTCGCATGTTCCAGCGAGTACTTCTGGCGTGGACCGTGCAGGAGCAGCATGTCTTGTTGCGGGCTGGCGAGACGGAGGAATTCGTCCGCTGGTTTTGTATGGGAGCCGTTGGATGGTGGGTGGCTGTCTCCATTGGCATGGCCGTTGACTCCATTCGAGGTGCCATTGAGGCCGGCGAAGCTCCTGGTTGGTAGAGTCGTCTGCTCCTTCGAACGTCCACAATTCTCGTCCGGCTTGAGCGACAGGAAGGGCGAGGAAGAGACCTGAGATGGCATCTTCGCTGCCAGATACGAGCACAGCACTGTTACAGTGGAAAAGAGTACGGTAAAGGTCAGGAGAGCGTCTAGGGAAGGGTCAAGAAAACACCAAACGATCCACTCCACCGCCGTGAGATGCATTTGCGAAAGGACTGTACCGTCATGGCGAGCTTGGAGCTTACATTTGTGTTATTGCCGAATTCGATCGGCCTTCCTGGTGGAAGTATTAAGTTGATGTACGGTCGTCATCCGCAGTAGCTGGATGCACATATGGCGTGCTTGTACCCCGCCCGGATTGCCTGGTATGTGCGGAGGTATAGCGATGGGCTCGGATACGTGGACGAGGAGTTCGCGGAAGGCCGCAAACGCAGGTAGGCAGGCACCTCAGGCTCCGCCAGGCATCGTATTCCTCCTCTCGATGAGTGCCATGCAAGTCCGTGCCTCGAAAGGCTGCCAACCCGAAGGCTGGTCACATTATGATTATCAGCGCGGTTGCAGCGTGAAGCGCAGCAGACTCCTCAAGTCAAGTACGCGTATTTCCCGTCTGCCACAAGGACAGTTCCGGCGCTGTGGATGGAAGACTTGTTGGTCAGGCACGCGCCGAAGAGGCGGTTCTTGTTATGGCCCTTCGTTTTGGTGGTCTGATAGCACACCCGGTCTCGCCCGTGCGCACGGTGACCGTGTCGAATTGCTCGAACGAATGTAACAAAACGGCAATGTACGGCGTCATGGTGAGCTCCAGAGTTGGCATGTCGAAGAAGAGGTCACGGCGGCGAGTCGAGCGTACACCATGGCGGTGAGTTTGGTGCAGGAAATGAACCTGGGAATGATAATGGCTGACGGCGGCGGCGGCGGTCCGAGCGTTCTCGGTTCACTTTCCTCTTCCCTCTTCCATCTTCCCACCAGACGTCTTTGTTCACACACACACACGAACGACAACTGCGATATCCAGATCTGCGCTCACGAGCAAGTCCTGATTGAACGCTGTTATGGACAACAGCAGGACCGAGATGCCCCCAATATCGGACAGCACCGAAGAGCCCACCTTCACGCACCTCTTCGATCTGCCGCCTGAGGTTCGCGACATGATCTACATACAATGGCCAAAGGTCGCCTGGGTCGATATCGCCCAGGCGCATCCGCGTGTCGGGCGGTCAGACCGCCAAACCGACAAGAGTGTCAATCAGCCCACCGCCAGCAAAGTCTCCCGCCGCATGCGCAAGGAGTGCCTGGACGTCTTTTACGGCAAGAACAAGTTCCTGCTGGACTTGCGCGGCTGGAAGCACAGCGAGTACCCTCGTAAATGGACGCCACTGATGATCTTCGAACGATGGATAAGTGGTATCGGCGACGAAAATGCGGGACGGCTACGCAGCCTGAGCTTTCTGAGTCACAATTTCACCGCGCACATCAGGACGTCAAACGAGGTACCGCATGTGTCCCTCAAATTCCGCGCTACGCCCTCCCGGATAGAGTCGGCGGAGGGCACACCTGCTGGCTACACGTTCGACATTGCCGCTCGACGGGCAGAGCAGGGCCTGCGGTCGCTACTGGACCGCATTAGGATTGAAAGGCACGGCGCTCCGTTACGCGCGAATGATCTGAACGAGATCTGTCGCTTTGTCAACATGCTTCAGCCGTTCCTGTGCAAGCGCAGCAACCTCGGGCACATGGGCGCCGTCCTACCATCGAATCAAGTCGAGGACTGGCCGAGCCCGGACGCGCACACCAACAAGTGCGACGATTGCGGTTATCACAGATTCACGCGCGGTCAAGACTGAGACCTCGAAAGATGTTGAAGTCCAAGTGCAAACGGCATTTTGGCAAGCGCGCTTCAGGCTTGGCGTGGTGGCGGAGCTTCGACAAAACGGAAGGATCGGCGCGATCCGCGAAAGGGCTCATATAAAATTCACTCCCGTCTCTCTTTTTGGCTGCTATTCAACCACTCTTCTTACCATGATTACTCGCATGACCAGATCACGGTCACGAGAAATCTCAAGCCAGAGCCGCACGCCGAGCCTGCCGGTATCAAGCGCCTCAGCATTGCATAATGTCGCTCCTTCGAGTATTGAACGGCTTCCAGGTTCTCTCGACGCTCGTACCACGGGGCTCAAGAACAAAGACCACCGACTGCTACTCCTCAAACGAGACAAACTGGCGGACCCGAACGGACAAATACCTCGCTTTGTTAGAGACCTCGTGAACCAGCCATCGAACGATTACTCAGCTGCTCTGGCTAACATGGCATCCTCTACCCTCGTATTTGCCCAACAAGAAGCAGGAACGGCGGTCTGCGTGTCCTCTTCCGGCCTCTTGTTGACCTGCTCGCACTGCGTCGCTGAGTCCCAAGGTGTCTTGGACAGCGCAAAAGACCAATGGCTCCTGTTCGCAGACGGGCGAGTGGTCAAGGCCAGATGCGTAGAGTATGACGAGAGGCGAGACTTGGCTCTACTACAAATCACGGCTGCACAGAGCCCGCGGCTGCTCGATACAACGATACCCGACCCAATCAGCACATTTCCTTCCCAGCCATTGCGCTTGCAGAGACCGCGCCTAAACGCAACACAACGCTCCTCTGCATCGGACATCCCGGGTCAGAAGACTTCGAAGTCAACAGACCAGGCGTCGCTACCGGGTACGACGTCCTGCATGTCAGTGAAGGACGGTACAGGGGGTTAGCAGTGGGTCAGGACGTGCACGATAACTCCGAAATTGGGGCTCTGAAACACGATTGCTGGACGTACTGGGGCCACAGTGGAGCACCGCTGATCAACGACCGCGGAAGGCTTATTGGGCTGCATTCGAGCTGGGACGAGTCGACGGGTATGCGGAGAGGCGTGGCGTGGGAGGCTGTGAAGGCTTTCTTGGATGAGCATGCTGCGGGGGTAGCATAGCGGGGGGGGGAGTCGGGCAAAGTATCATGATATCCTGCTCAGTCCGGAAAACGTCGATATACCGTCGTGGTGATGTGACGTCTCCCGGCTATAGCACTTACTACACGCCCTACAGTTGTTTAGCGGTGATGGACGCCATGTAGCTGGTGATGGTGAGCTTCTTGAAAGCTTAACAATGCTGTGGCTCAAAGACGCAGCTTGATTCATTAATCATCGCTATCCTACACACTCCCCTCCCCCCCCAATCCCTCACCAATCACCAATCCTTCACTGCAAATCCGGGAACTTCCTCACATAATGACTCGGGCACTCATACCCACCCGGGTTATTATCCAAATACAACTGATGGTACTTCTCCGCATCCCACCACTCCGCCTTACTCGCATCCAGGATCTCCGTCTTGATGCCGTTCTTCCACCACTGCTCGTTCGCCTTCTTCGTCACCTCCTCCGCGACCTTCTTCTGCTCGTCGTCGTGGTAGAAAATGCCGGATCGGTACTGCGAGCCGACGTCCGGCCCCTGGCGGTTGGAGGTCGTGGGGTCGTGCATTTTGTAGAAGTACTCGATGATGGTGCGGTACGAGAGCTCGTCCGGGTTGAACACGATCTGGCAGGCTTCCGCATCTACAACAACGTGTCAGCCTTAGCACTCACGCGCCTCATCGCCGGCACACTTCAATTAGGCCACTCACGTCCCGTCCTCCCACTGCATACAGCCCTATACGTAGGGCTCTTCGCATCGCCACCAATATACCCGACCCTCGCATCCAGTAGACCTTTGCCGCCGAAATCTTTCCGGTACATGTGCTCGATACCCCAGAAACAACCCGCGGCCAGCGTGGCCTTTTGCGCTCCTTCCGGGAGGGTGGAAAGTTGGGCGGACTGCTCGGGCGTGAAGCGTATGGTGCTGGAGGTGAAGGGCCGGGTGAGGCGCTGGAAGAGGGACGTCATGGTGAAGGCGGCGAGGAGAACGAGTAGACAGAGTAGGAGTTGGGTTTTTGGCTTCAGGTTGGCGGTGGATGGGTCTGAGTAGGATGGATTGGGTACTGCAAGAGTGTTGGGTATTAAATAAGTCGAACGGACCTCGAGCATAGATGTATTTGAAGAGCGATGTCATCATCATCAGCCCGGTGGCGACGGAACTTTGCCGCTTGGTGGGTCTACCTCCAAAAGCGATTCCATACCTCTACCTCCAGGCATTGACACGCCGCATCGCTTGACAGATCGTGATTACAACCGTGATATACGATACGCAATGGACACGACTAGCGGTTATCTTCCGCAGCCTCCATGCCAGAGCTGTACAGGCAGCTATACACCAAAGGGTATCGTTAAAGAGATCCATCTCTCGCCAGCCATATCCCCCATCCATCCATCGCTTCAACGCTTGATTGATTGATTTGAGATTCAAACTCCCCCGCCCCACTCACTCAACATACCTTAGCCGGGTAACTGGTTTCCCCCTAACCTCACATAACAGCGCACTTACTCTCCCCCCTCGTCATCCAAGTCATCACGCTCCTCGTCTCCAGCAGACTCTCCCCTCCGTCTCCACCTCCTCCAACTCCCTCCTCACTCGGATAACCCCCCGGCACCATAGGCCTCTCCTTCCTCCGCTTGAAAAATCCCAGTTTCCGCGCTTTCTCCGTACTAGCGAACGCGCTCCGGCTTGTCAGGCTACTCTGCCTACTATGTCCTCCCCCTCCTCCTCTCCCACTATTCCTCCTCACATGGCCCCTAGCAGAGCCCGGAGGCGGAAGAGGCGACGGGGGAGAGGCGGCGGCGGAAGGCGCGGGAGGGTGCCAGGCTGTGATCGGGTGGGCTACGGAGCCCGCTTTCGCGGGCGGAGCGCGGAGAGGGACGCGGTCGGACTCTTGGGTGGGTGGGAAGAGGGAGGCCGACGCGGCGGCGTTGCGGAAGGCTTGCATGTGCAGTGGGATGCGGCGGGCTGTGCTGACGCCCATGCCGTCGGGTGAAGTGGGCAAGCGCGGGGCGCCGTTCTCGCCGGTAACCGGGCTCATGGAGGTGTAGGGGGATGCGGTGCTCCCTACGCGGTTGGGTACCCCGCCGTGGCCGGGAGGGTTGAGCAGGGACGTGGAGTATCGCTGCGGATTTGAAGCTTCCCGTGCTCTGCTGAAGGGCGAAGAGGTCTGATATCGGCCCGGCTGCCCGACAGGTGCGATCGCATCCCAAGGCTCATTCTCGGGTACTGTGGAGGCGGGACTGTGACCCAGGCCACCGTTCATCGATCCATTCATCATCAAAGTCCCGGCTCGGTTGACCGGACTCACATTCTCCCAGTCGCCTATCAGACTCGGCGGCGGCCCAGTACCCAGAGGCGCGATGGCGTTACTGTACGCTCGTTGCAGACTCCGGGGCATCGAGTTCATCGAGCTGAACGTGTCGCTCCGGGGTACCACGCGAGGAGCCCGCCGCGCCTGCGCTGGACCTGCCGTGTTCGACTTCTCGCTTCTCGACACCGAAGGACTACCAGAGGAGCTCTGCATACCCGCAGCCACCGCGTCTTGTCTCTGCTGCTGCGACACAGCCGAGTAAGTCGCGCTTGCCGTCCTGAAAGCCTCCTCGGCACTAAATGTATCCGCCATGCTCGCCGGCGCAGTTGCCGGTCCCGAGGCAGCCGGAGTCGGACCACTATTCGCGCCACTCGTGCTTGTCACGATAGAAGGCTTCGGCGGAGGCTGCGGCGGCGCATCCAACCCCGCCATCGCCCTGAACCGACTCGGCAGCGGAGCATTAGGCTCCTCCGTGTACTCTGGCAACGGCAAGAAACCTCCATTCGAGTCAACACTTACCCGCTCCTGGGTACGTTCCTCCAGCGTTTGAAAGCGGTGCCGCTGCGCATTCGATGCAGCACGCTGCAGACTTGCATGACTGCGCGGCGCGTTTTGCGCATATGGCTCCTCGACTTCGTGCGCTTCGCCCGATTCTGGCGACTCCACCAAGTCTGGTAAAGAGCGTGTTGCTTCGCTCTGCAAAGAGTGCATGCTGAGCATACTCGCTCGATTGGAGCGTCCCCCGAACGCCGGACTCGCACTCCTCAGCGTGCGCGGGCCACTGTTGAACGCCGTAGCCGCTCTGCCAAGCGTAATTGGTCGTTGGCTCAGTCCACCACTCTTACTTTGATTGACCGTCCGTCGTCTGACAAGCGCAACCTCATCCGCCACATCCACCTGCTGCTCCTCCAACAACTGCGGCGGACTCTTGCCCAGCGTCAGACTGAACGTCTGGCCCGGCTGCCCAGCGAACTGCGGATCAAAGTCGAACAGGATAATCCGGCCTCCTTCGATATCGTCCACCATCTCCTCGCCGTTCATGCCTTGCTCCACAACTCCACCCGGACTCGTCACGATCAGCCGGCCTTGGACTTGTGTCTGGTTGTTGAGGGGCGCTGGGAGCGATGCCGAACTGTACACCCACCGCGCCTCGTTGAACGGACATCCATAACCCTCATCAAGCTCGTGGTCGATCGAATGAGCTTCCACGGTCGTCTCGTCATCACTGGCCTTATGCGGAACGATGTACAGGCGTATAGTCCGGTCATTGACGATCATAGCCACCGTATCCCCATGCTCGTCGATAGCCGGGCAAGAATGTATCGCCGCCCCGAGCCCACCACAAGTGGACAAAGGCGGCGAGATGACGACCGGGAAGTCAATATTGCCATACTGCATATCCTCCACATTCAATATCCCGAACGTGTCCGCGACGCCGTTCCAGGCAAAGACCCGGTCGTTGCACGATTGCCGATTCTCCCGCATGAACGTTCCGTGGCTGCTATTGCGGATATTCTCCGGGTGCAGAAGCTCCGAACACCACGCCTCCTTCAGCTCCTGGTGCGTCGGCGTGCCGTTTGGTGCGACCGGGTAAACAGGAACGGAGACCACCATCGTCGAGCTGACGTTGATGCGGGTAGTCGTGCCGAGCAATGTCGAGCCATCCTCGGAGAAAGTCATGCGGTCCATCCTTTGGCTTCGCACGGCCCGGCGATCGGTAGGCAGTGCGCTGGGATCTAGACTGAAAATCTCAACGCCTCCTTCGTATGCCGCTGCGATCAGACCTCCGGTGGGCGCGAGAGCAATGCAGTTTGTCGGGAAGTCGGTCTTGATGGTCTTCGTCCGTCGTAAGCGATGGTGTCCGAGGTCATAGATATTGACTGTATGTCCGTCCGCGAGGATTGCCATGACGTCGCCGTCATCTACGATCTCTACCGCCAGTGGCCGGCGTTTGAGCGCGTAGTCTTGGCTGATGCCGACCGGTAATGCCGCAGTCTGCAATACATAAAGTCTTGCGCTGTTGTACGCGGCTATTCTCCGCCCACCAGGCGAGATGCTGAAGCCGAACGCTTCGCCACCAGGAAAGCCTGCTGATGCGGTGGCGACCTCGGATACCAGCTTGATGATGTGTATTCGCGGCCGATTTGGCTCATCGTCCTGCAACGACTGCCAGCTATAGCGTACCCGGTCCTTGTTGGTGGGTATTTGGGTGGTCTGATGACTTGAAGCTCGCGAAGTACTTCTAGACAAAGGTGTGGTTTTGGCCGTCGAGCTGACTCTCGCATGCCCGTTAATCAGGGCGGCACCATTCGCCAGCGGCGTTGCCGGGCTGGTTGGGCGCAGAGTGGCATCGTCTCTGCCCCACGGTATTGGAGTCGCGATATCGCGCGCTTCATCGACCTCGTCGTTGGTAGCCGCACTTGGCTGACTCGAGCTTGCTGATCCCGGAGATGCTCGCTCTTCATGGTGTCCGTTCGTGGGACTGTACTGCGCCCTGTGGTTAAGCGAGCGAGGCGACTGCGGCGAATGAGATGATAGAGGCGAATGTGGTGATCGTGGCGAAGGCCATTCGCCTCGTATGGGCGACACTTCCGGTGGCTGTACAGCTGGGCTATGCAGGCTCTGGCTTGCGAAGCGACTCTCCGGAGATATCTGCCTGCTCAGATTGACGGGCGATCGTACCGCATCAGCCTCTGCTGATCTGACAAGTGCGAGATCGGGCATTGCGTCGGGCGGCGCAGAAAGGTGGTTGTGTAACCTGCGCCGTGCGTCTGGGCCAAGTGTGGGTTCCGCTCCATCCTCAACTTCCTCTCCACTTTCCTCCATATCGCTCACCTCGCCATCCTCATTCTCTTCCTCGGCCCATGGCGCCGCATCGGGTCCTGGACTCCCCACGTCCTCACTCCTCCTCACCACAGCCTCCTCCACCACCGCCTCCTCGTCGTCATGCGCTACCGGACTCACACTTCGCTGCTGATGTAGCGCACCGCGGCCGTCGTCGTCCATCAACGGCCAATTCGGCCTCTCGTGCAGCCCCGTCCCATCCATCTCGGTGATCTCGCTCATGCTCATCCGTCGCTCATCCGCCGCGAGCTTATCCCTTGTACTGTTCCATCTCGCGATCATCGCGCCATGCCCACTCCGCACCGCATGACTGCCCGACGAGAACGTGGACACGGGCATGCTGAGAGGGTCCGCGCGGCGCCTCGGTGCAGTATATCGATTGCTGAGCGATCGGACCCGCCCTCCTGGTATGTCGATGCACTGCGGTAGGTCGGTTTTAATGCTACAAGACTCCGTTCCTGTGCAGTCGCCCTCTGTGCGGTTTTCGCCGCGATGAGACGTGTACGTGCTACGTTCGTATGACAGGCTCGCTAGCAAGAACCGAGGCGCAGCTGAAGCTCCTTAGACTTGCATCGTGTGTGCAGAGCCGCATTGCGTTGCCAAACACCTCGCAATCGTCTGCCTAGATTGGTATCACGCTCGTAGTAAAGGAAGAAGCATTTGAAGTAAGCATGAAGTCGACCAAGGACGCTTCAACAACTCATGGCAGGGCCAGGCTGAGAAGCGCGTCCCGTCCGAAGAGACGGAACGCTAAATTTAGTGAACATGCGGAGACGGAAAGGCTAATGCATGTGCGGACCCACGATCTTCACCAGGGTCCGTGCCACTTTACTTTTTACCTTGTCACGGACAAGTTCGACGTCCGCGACACGATACTGATGCTCGACCTACGCCTGCCGCCCCGACTCCACCTACAGCTTCTCGACCGCGTGGATTATCCTAGGACTCACGAAGGGCGATACGGCAGCCCAGGAGGTTGCTATCGACGAGAGGTAGGCAGTGGACTTGTCGGCGAGCGTTGCAAGGACAATGCTTCATCAAGCCTACTTCGCCAGCAGGCAGGCGTGGTCATGGTCGCTGCGAATCGCCCAGACTTTGGTCCAGTCTCCGCCGCTCTTTTGCATGCCACAGTGCATACATTCCGCGCTCAAACGAGACGGACGGCGAAGAGCAGCAGAGGCGAAAACCAGATCAGGGCGCCTCAAGACCAGT
The DNA here is from genome assembly GCA_005059865.1 of Friedmanniomyces simplex. Classification (NCBI taxonomy): domain Eukaryota; kingdom Fungi; phylum Ascomycota; class Dothideomycetes; order Mycosphaerellales; family Teratosphaeriaceae; genus Friedmanniomyces; species Friedmanniomyces simplex. The sequence continues at coordinate 10,631 of NAJQ01000195.1, forward strand.
ATCTGGCAGGTCTTTGTCCTTCAATCTCACATGGTGCAATACCCGCGACTGAGGACAGTATTTGATTGCTAATATATCCTGAGGCTCTGAAGTCGTACTATTGACTTACAGCATGCGTTGTGTCGAGCTCCTCAAGTCTCAGACCAACGACATTGACCCGTTTACAGCCTTTGACTCCCAGCAGGAACAAACAAGACCTACACCCAGAACGAAGTCCAGCCTACTCCGACGTACAGACGGAAACGGCACTCTGCGGTGGGAGTGTACTCGATGGGTCAGACATGACCAGCGCCAGGCCAAGACACCGCGAGGTTCTATGAAGAACAATGGGTCTGACCCGCCTGCGTCGAAGGCCAGAGACATGTCTGGTTTCGTCTCTTTACTCATCTGGACTCGGGTTCCAAGAGGCGCGCAACACCAGTGATTGACATATATACAAGTGGGGACGCAGTCACGAATTCGACAGCTACTCCCATACAACACATTGCTTGACACAAGCGCGCCATTACACTTCCCGTCCCGGCACGCCTGTCCTGCCTCTACCCTCGCTAACAAGACAGCTCCTCGAAACGGGCTGGCCGCTTCCTGCTTGTCGGTTGTCCTTGCTTCTGTTCGGACTATACTGCTGCGGGTGATCCGTCGCATCATGAAGAGGCCCGCAATGAACACCGCGTCAGAGACGCCTGAGCGCGCGGAGGCCATCTCTCGTGAAGAGGCCAAAGCAATCGGGACAGCAAGACGCCGGAAGATAGCTTCCCCAACATCTCGGATTGTCTTCTCCGTTGTCAAGCGCACCTCACAGCGGGTCGCTCACTTGGTGCACAGGAGAATATACAATCTCCGGAGTGGATTTACTCTCACCTATGGATAACACGACTGCCTGGAGCTAGTCAATCGAAGCAATCGAATCATTCAGAACCCCAAACTGGTCGGAGCGACAGAAACAGGCGCTGGCCGCCTTCTCCGCGTGAGATGAAGACTGGAATGGACCCCAAGCGGGCGAGCAGCCCATGCACGACCTCCTCCCAATCCTGAGCAACATCTTCTTCCTGGGAAAGCTGTACAGAGTGGACGTCACCTGGCGCAAGGATCTCTCCCCGTGCGATGGCTGTTACGGCTACACAATCACTGATGGCAAAGACAAGGGCGTCGTGTACGTCATCCTCGATCCCGACAACTTCTCGCAGGAGACCGGGACGCGGACGCACCGCGGCCATGCCATAGGCACCATGCTGCACGAGTGTGTGCACGCCTTCCTCATGCTCTACTGCGGCTGGGACGACTGCGCCGGTTGCCGTGCAGCCGAGGGCGAAAACGGACACGGCCGCGCGTGGGTGCGCCTCGCTATGGAGGTGGAAGCTGTCGCCTGGGGAATGCTGCGTGCGGATGTGCGGTTAGGAGCGTTTGATTTGCGGGCTATTGAGTACACTCCCTGCGCGGACGACTGGGAACGGTACTACGATGAAGGGAGGGTCTACGGGGCGGTTGGTTGCTCGTGGCCGTTCAAGCCGGACAGTGAGCAGAGTCTTGACGTGTTGATGGGGCGGAGCATGGAGCTCGACGAGCGTACGCGGAGTGTTCTTTACCGGGCTGCTGTGCGGCATGGCGAAGACATTGTGGCGTCGCAGCTTGTGCGCGAGCAAGAGAAGGGGGGATGTTAGCACGGTTGCATGCACGTTGACTTCGGTGAGCTGTGAGTGTCACATCGTGTAGAATAATACCCTGTACAGTAGGTCGTGTTGGTGACGCTCTCCGAACGGTCGTCATCATCTTGAAGGCCACTGGCCGCTGTGAAGCTACAAGGGTCGAATTCGAAAGCAAATACAACAGCTGTCGACGCTGAAACACGGTCGGTATTCGTTTCATGTAGTGGACGGTGTGCTTGCGACTTCCGAAACCGGCAGCACGTGTGGTTGTCGCCGGCAATTTTAACAACGAAGAGGTTCTCCCGTCGGTACGCAGCCGAAGAGTTCCAAGGTTTCCCTGCCAATGCTACCCGCCCACCGCCTCACGATCCATGTCGGTACATGTACTGCCCGGGTCACGAGTTGCGGTCCTCCCGTCTTGTCGTTGCATCATGATCTTCGTACTACTCTGTCCATATTGTAACGCTATTATTATTGCTTTCCGCGCGCTGTAGATTGGCTGTCAAATACTGTATATAGAAGAAAGCATGGTCCCCTTCTTCTCACCCAAGCGGCGGCGCACGACGGGGAATCTGAAGACCATCTCGAATCTTGGCCAGCAGGTGAACAACCGTGATGACGAGAGCACGCCGGCGACACCTGGAGCGACGAGCCCGAGGGCAGGAACGCCTGGCCCCGAGCAACGCCCTCCCACTACACCGACGCCGAAATCGAGACCGAGGCCGGTGAGCCAGCCGGTCCTGGGTGGCGACGGTCCAGCGTCGCCTGGGGTGGAGAGAGATGGGAACCTGTTCTACGCATATGCGCGACGGGTATGTGCTCCCATAGTACCACGTGCGCCATTGCGTACCGACCAGACGGAAACGCCTGAACCATCCCAGGAATGCTGACCTCCCCGCGCGCAAACCACAGGGCGACAACCTCCAATCCCGCTACCTCCTCACCTTCGCCAGCGCCTCCACCGCCAACGAATGGTGGGCCCTCCTCCAAACCCACTTCCCGGAGACCTCGCGCCCAGGCCCGCAACTCTTCTCCTTCAAGGACCCGCCCGATCTACTGGCGAAAGCATGGAAGCACCCGGAGTTTGCACATCTGAAGTCGAAATGGATGTACATTTCTTTCTCCGACACGCAGGAGATCGGGCTGGGCGGCGCCGCGCAGGGGATTATACCGGTGCAGGACGCGCAGGGAAACATGATGGCTGGGTCGGGGCTGCCGGCGAGTCCGGAGATGATTGGGGAGCAAGTTGGGCGGGAGGTGAGGAAGGAGACGAGGGGGGTGCGGAATGGGATCTCGAAGATGGAGGAGCATTTCGAGAGGATGATGGAGGCGGTGGAGCAGAACACGGCGCAGATTGCTGTGCTGGCGGAGCGGCAGTATGAGCGGGCGCAGGCTGGCGCAGCGAAGAATGAGGAGAGGAATGGGTATTTTGACTCGGATCATGTCACGACGTACCTTGGGCGCATCAATGATATATTAGCGCAGCATTCGGAGAATATGGAAGGGTTGGCAAAGAAGCAGGCCGACACGGATCAGAAGCTGCAGTCCGCGCTCGAGGATGTGGCAAGTAAGCAGCGGAACGATTATCTGGACTTGTCCCAGCTCTCGTCCCATCTGGACCGCGTGCAGACGCTCATGGAACGCAGCGTAGGCGAACGGATAGACAGCGCGAAGGAGTTGGCTGAGCACAAACAGCGGCCCACGCAAATTGACTTCTCGCCCCTCACGGACCGGCTGCAGAAAGTGCAGGAGGCCGTCGAGCAGAACTCAGCGCTCGTCAAAGCTTTACTGGACGAAGGCATGGCGGAGTCCAGGCCCGGCACACCGTTTTGGGGCAAAGACGCCGCGCTACAGCAGCAGCCGTCGCAGGGGGAACCAAAGACCGTCGACCTCTCACCCTTGGCTGAGCACCTCCAGAAGATCCACGAAGCCATCGAGGCGCAATCGTCGCACATGCAGGCGCTCGTGGGTTTCGCGTCCGGTGATGGTGAGATGACGCCTTTTGGTGGCCCTTCCACAGCGACTGTTCCTCCTGCTGGTCCAGGCGATACGGCGGAGAAAAGTCTGGCGCCGTTGGGAGAGCATTTGGAGCAGATCTATAATGCGATTGAGGAGGGGAATGCGTATGCGAAGAGCGTGGGCCCGGTCAGTTTGGAGCCATTGTTGGAGAAAATGGATGCCATGCGCACTGAGGCCGAGGCACGCAACAGCAAATTGGATTTGACGCCCTTGTTGGAGAAAATGGAGGCTGCGCGCTCTGCTTTTGAGGCGGGTAGTAAGCTGGATTTGACGCCGTTGATGGAGAAGATGGAGGCGACGCGTGTTGCTGCTGAGGCGGGCGGGAAGCAGGATCTCGACCTGGCGCCTTTGGAGAAGCACTTAGGTGGGCTGTCGAACCATCTTGAGACTATCAGCTCGGCGTCGGGAAGAAGCAACGAGCAGATGGGCCTTTTACTCACCGCGCACGGCGAGCTCCAGAAAGCGGTGGTGGCGAATGGTCAGAGGCCGGCCCCGACCGTGGACCTGGACCCGCTGATCGAGAAGATGGAAGATATGCGCGCCGCGGTGGAGACGACGCTGAGCGTGGATGTTGTGCCATTGGCGGAGAAGTTCGAGGACATGGTGGAGCGGCTGGGCACCATCGGGAGCGCGACGCAGAAGGGCAATAAGCAAATGGATGAGCTGTTGCTAGCGCACGCGCGGTTGAGCGAAGCCGTGGCGGATAACAAGAATGAGTTGGTGGACTTGAGACCACTGGTGGAAAAGATGCAGGAGGTGCGCGAGGCGGTAGAAGCGAGAGCGGGAGTGGACTTCACGCCTGTGGTTGAACAGTTCAAGACGCTAGATGGCCACTTGGGTGCCATTTCTTCGTCATCGGAGCAGCAGAGTGAGGCGTTGGAGCTGCTTTTGCAGGCTCAGGACCGCATGACTGCTGCAGTGACGGAGAGCAGCGGGTCACATCCGACAGATCTTGGGCCCCTGACGGAGCACTTCAACGGGTTTGGGGAGCACTTGAAGAAGATCGGCGCTTTGTCTGAGCGACACAACGATAGCTTGCAACAGCTTTTGCAGGCACAAGAGGGGTTGAAGAGTGCAGTAACTGACACCAGTAGGCAACCGGACTTCACGCCACTCGCCACAAAGTTCGATGAGTTAAGCGAACATTTGGTATGCTTGCGCGAGTGGGCAGAGTATGATTCGGACCATCTCAAGGACCTCCTCGTGTCGCAGAAGGCTATGACAAAACAGGCTGGCAAGACCACCGATCTAACGCCGTTGTCTGGCAAATTCGACGTCTTGGGCGAGCACCTGGCTGCTATCCGCGACGCCACCAAACAGCACACCGATTCCCTCCGATCACTGCTCGAAGCCCAACAATCCGCGCCAAATTTCTCGTTGCCGGAGATAGACCTGACACCTCTGACCGACCGTCTGAATCGTATCCAGGAGTCCCTGCAACGGCACTCCGAGCGCGGCGACACGACCCCCGGGACCGGCGACGCCAAATTCATCATGTCCGCCCTGAGCTCGCACCTTAGTAAGATCCAGTCTGTGACGGAGGCCAACGCGCAGCACGTCCGCGCCCTCCGCGAGAAGCAGAGCGCGACGCAGGAGAAGATGCACATCGCCGTCGCAACCACCTCGGACGCTATCGCGGCGCTGAACCAGCACGCCAGTGCCCAGCAGGAGAGGATGCACACGGCGGTGGCCTCCAACTCGGACGCCATCGCCGCCCTGAACCGGCACGCCGGCGCGCAGCAAGACCGGACCAACGAGCGGGTGGAGGGGCTGAACGGGCAGGTCGGGGAGCTGATGGCGGGGCAGAGGGAGATGGTGGAGGTGATGCGGGAGTTGGCGGGGAGCATCACGGCGCAGAATAAGGGGGCGTGCGATCATGTGGTTGTGCCGCCGCCGCGGAAGGTGGGGAGGAGGATTGTGGGGTTTGTGTATGATGCGAAGGATGGGGCTGTGGGGGGTAAGGGGGATGGGAAGCGGAATGGGGAGGAGTACTGGAAGGGGCTGTGACGTGGATGTGTGTATGTGATGGACGGGTGTATGTAGGTGATGAGTCGATGCGAGATGAACTTTTTTGTGACGGGGAGTGATTGTGGCAGCATTTGCGGATGAGTCGTATGCATCATAGCTTTGGAAGAAACGAACGTTCACAAGCCGTCTCGTCCCGGTCGAGAAATGTCCTCTTGTTCTCGGTGATGTTCCTAGACATATCCGCTTCAACGTCGTCGTTACTAATCCCGAGCGGGCTTCGCGGCCGCCGCCAGCAACGACACGCGAGGTCACAGAATCCTTCCGCAGTGCATGGCACGGCGTCTGCCTTCCAGATCGATGTATAAAAGTCAGGATGAGTAGAGTTGATTCCAAATGGATTATGTCCATCTAGCACAACCCCCTCTGACCACCCCCTCAACCACGCCTCCGTCCACACCCCTCCCGCTCCGACAGACCGCCAACCAGCCAACCCAATGTCCCACATCATCCTCACCGGAGCCACCGGCCAAGCCGGCGCCGCAGTCCTCGCCTATGCCCTGAAATGCCCCCAAATCACACGCATCTCCATCCTCTCCCGCCGACCCGTGAAACTCGCCGAAAACGAGCCCAAAGCCACCGTCATCCTGCACAAAGACTTCGAACAGTACCCCTCCGAGACTCTGGACCAGCTGAGAGGCGCTACGGGCTGTATATGGGCGCAAGGGATCAGTAGTGCGGGGATGGGGGAGGAGGAGTACACGAGGATTACGGTTGGGTACCCGCTTGCGGCAGCGAAGGCTTTCGCCAGCTTGGGGGGGAGGATGAATTTTGTGTATATGTCGGGCGAAGGGGCGGATATCTCGGGGAAGGCTAGGCTCATGTTTGGTAGAGTCAAGGGGCGCGCTGAGAGGGCATTACTCGACTTGCAAGACGACACTCGTGGGTTGAGAGTGTACGCTGTCCGGCCTGCGATTATCAATCCGAAGGGCAAGCATCTTGCTGAGAGGGGTGTCACGCTCCAGGACAGGGCATCCACTTGGCTGGGTAATCTTACCTCTGTAGTTTGGAGCAGTTTCGAAATTGGAGCGGACAGCCTGGCGAAGGTGTGCGTTGATTTGGCGGTTGGCGATGGTGAGCCGGTGCCTGCGGGCAAAGGTGTTGAGACTGAAGGTCGTGTTTTGAGGAATACGGCGTTGAGGAGACTCGCTGGTTTGTGAAGGGGGTTGTTTTCTCCTGAGATACCCAATGTGTGTGCTTTCGATTTCTTGTCTTCAAACAAACCATCTGACGCGTAGGATCACGACGCAGCGGAGTGACTCCGTGAACAGCTCTGATATAGCCTGGCTACTTAGTTGCTACCCTTGTTAACAGTCGTGCAGTTGATTCCGTGCAGCAAGCTCGCATCAACATCCCCACAAGTGAACTCATCCTCCACACCACTCGGCGAAACCACCGCAATACCATCAAGCGTGATGTTCGAGCACACGCTCGGGCTGCTGCATACCACATACCCGCTGATAGGCTCATACTTCGTGCTCGTAGTCCCATGCACGTTGCTGATCTTGACGTTCGTAATCGTTAGATTGGAAGGGAACTCATTGCACAGCGTGAGGTTCTTCTGCCCGTAGCATTGCGTGACCTCGATCGCATAGTCGACGTTGGTGATGGACATGTCTTCGTAGGTGATGTTGTTGACGCGGCCGGCGCCGCCACCCCCCTGCAGATCGCCGGAGAGGGCAGAGGGTACGCCGGGCCAGACTTTGATGCGGGCGCCGTCGGTGGCGTTGAACATGGAGATGTTGTAGACCTGGCAGTCGTCAGCGATGATTGTACCTTGTCTATGGATTGATGAAGGCTTACCTCAACATTCTCCACGATATCGTACGAGCCAGGATATTGACCAAGCGACCCAACACTGATCCCATGACTGCCGTTACAATGCAAGTTCTGCACCAAAATCTCCGTGCTGTTAGGCTTGAAAGAAACACAATCGTCGCCGTTGTTGATCACGCTGTTCTGGATCACAATATTACTGCTCCGATACGTGTCCCAGCCGTCGGTGTTCTTCGCCGTGTTGTTGCTCTGGCTGAAACCGCTAATGTTGATGTCCTGAAACACGACATCCGTGCTGTTGGCGACGAAATTGTAATACTGCGGCGAGTAGCGGAATCTGAGGTTCGAAATGGAGCCGCTGTGCAGGCCAATGGTACCAAAGAGTACGGGGCGAAGGATGTAGATATTGGCGGCGTAGAGATCGTACCAGATCTGACCATTACCGTCCAGCATGCCGCCGCCGTAGACGTTGACGTCCTCGCCGCCGAGCTCGAAGAAGGTCGTTGCGTTCTGGAAGGTCTGGAAGAAGCCGTTCGCTTGCCAGTAGTCCGTGTCGTTCGTGAACTGGATGTAGGCTTGGATGTCTGCGCGCTGATAAGCAATCAACCGCGAGACAAGCATGGCAATCTGAAAGCTCACCAAGATCGATGTGGCAGAGCTGGGACAAGTCCAGCGCAGTCCCAATGACATACGTGGTGCCCTGAGGGAAGATCACCCTCCCACCGTTATTGCATTTGTTGATCGCGTCCAGGATGTACGGCGAGTCGTCCGTCTCCATGTCGTTGTGACTCTGAACATAGCAGTTGCGTCCTCTCGACGGCGACTTGGGGAACTTCTCGAATGGCTGCTTGGGCTCAAATGTGATCGCTGGTCGAGGGTCCTGGTGCTTCGACACGTGCGCCGGCAATCCAGAGAGGTACTCTTGGTACGCAGTCCACGTTGCGGTGGCGCCGAGGGCATGGAGGAGCAGGCCTGCTAAGGAGGTCTTGAGCTGCATTTTCGACGTGGTCTTCGTGGATTCGTTGCAACGAGGGATGAATTGGAAAGACGGACATGCTGGGCATTGCGCAGCTATATATGCGTCAACTCCTCGTCCCTCCAACCGAGGGGAACAGGCTTTGCGTGGTCAAAAGATTCTCCGCCTGGACTCTGTGGAGTTATGTGCGGAGCGAGGCTCGCCTCCTCTCCCTTTGGAAGGAGGAGGCCGGCACGGAGCTTCCGACTGATTGGTGGAAAATCTGTCGTCTACCAAACATTCAATTGAACGACACTTTCGTTGCCAACAACCACTCTCTTCACATCCCGTCTAACACGGCCTCGCTCAACAGACGAGCAGGGAGGAAAGGCATACCATATCAAGCGGGTCATGGAGGCTGCAGAAGACATGGTTGACGCGCCATCACAGGGCCTTCGACAACGCTGGTTGCACCTCCCAGTCAGCACCTGCACCTTCAACAATTGAGACTTGGATCGAGGAACCATAAAGCGCGCGTTTCGAGGTACTACCCTGGGTATCCTACGCGATACGCACGTGAACAAAAAAGCACCACTGGAGCGACCACTATGGCAAGCATCGCCAGCCAACCAACACCCACGAAGCGCCATCAAGGGTGCCTCGTATACGCTTTTCTCCAACCCACCCAGTCGTAAACATCGCAATAAGAAAACAGCAAGAAGCATTGCAGGCGTAGCTACGCGGCCAAGCTCAGTCGTGTGAGCCTCTCATCGAAGCCACCCTCTCCATCTAGCACACCTCGCTCGGCGCGCAGTCATTGCAAAGACCCATCATCGGCGAGCCCAGCGGAAGCTGCTCAATCGCAGAAACAATATCCATATTCCCGCACGGCTGCATCTGGCCGTACCCGGCGTACTCGGCCCACTGCTTCTGCGATCTCGGCCACACCTTGGGTGCCGGCGACCTATACTCCGTGCGCTTGGCGGGTCCATACTGCTCTTGGACTGGCGAAAAGGGAGGCCTCGCGTGGAACTCCATCTCGACCGGGCTGGCAGCGTTGAACTCCGCCTGAGGACCGTAGCCGGAGAAGCTGATCTCGCGTCCATCGCCGCCTTTCCAGCCGTATGGACGAGTAGCGTACCCGGCGCCGATGGTCCAGGCGCGAGCGCTCTGCGGCGTCTTAACTGGGGATGTGTCATCGGAGGTTGGAGAGATTGATGGTGTGTCTTCGTGGTCATACAGCTCGGCCGACGTAGCTGGTGCCCTGCCAAAGCCTACGGGCTTCTCCTGGCCGTCGGTCTCCTGGAGCGTCCACTTCACCGACTTCTTGCTAGGACTGAGGGTACGCTTCAACATCTGACCTGCTTGAAAACTAGGCGGCGAAGTCATTTCTCCGCTACCGCCTGTGGAAGTCAGGCTCGTCATACCCGGCATTTCCGCCGCCGAAGCTGCAGAGTCGGATTGCGGCGCGTGGAGAAGCTGTCCCCAGAAGCGCTGCTCAGCTCTCTTCGATGGCGAGCTGTTCCGACTCGGCAAAGCACCAGGCGGCCCAGGTTGACCGGCATTCTTGTACTGGCGCAGCGTCACAATGCTGCGTCTGATCTCTTCCGGCATAGCCGCCCATTCGCCGTCCGAGTAGGCATCGAGCGAACCTTGCCAGGATAGCAGACTAAGCTCCTCCGCAGGGCTCTTGGGTTTCCAGAGCGGCTCGAAGGTGCGCGCGGTCGCCCTGAGTGATGAAGGCGCGGAGTTCTGGACGGGTACTGACGACGAACGCGAATGAGCTGCACTCGTCGTGTGAATGATGTGGTCAATGGCGCGATCTCTTCTTAGAACCGCCATGTCATCTGCAGCTTGCTGGCTTGGGGCCGACGACACGGGCTGAAGCGTCGGGAGCGCGGACAAGATCGACTCCGCCTGAGCTTCAGCGCTTGCCGCGTCTTCCTTCTTAGGACCACGATGAGGTGGCACGGCAACCCTTTTACCAGCATTGCCTTGACGCGCCAATAATACGACGTCGCTCAAGGCGGCTGACACCTCGCGTTCCCTTTGCTCCCGACCGGCGCGCGCAGCACTCTCTGCCGAGGCTTGTCGAAGCTCCTGAGTCTTGGCGGCGGTGAGATCCGGGAGCTCTTTGCGCAGGCCATGACTATCAAGCTTGTCAAAGATCGGCTTGAGGATGTCGGCGTGCGAAGTACGGCGCCTGGTGACCGTGTTTGCCACGGACGTCAAGAAAGATGGCGAACTTGTGTGTGCGGCCGATGCAACAAACTTTCCGGTGGGTGAGTAGGCTGCAGAAGTCTGCTGAACGGTGTTCCTGCGGACTTGCGGTATCCTGCTCGACTCGCTGGCTGGTATCTTCTTGCTGGGTTTCTGACGCGTGCTCTGCCGTCTCTCCGGCTGCGCACTACGTGGCTGAGACGCTTGGGAGTGATGACTGGAGTGATGCCCAGCCAAGGGTCTGGCGTGTCCAAACTCCGTGCTCTGCATCACCACCTCCGGTGGACTTCTTGGTGAGAATCTAAAGCTAGCCGCTAGCTGCTCGACCGTGCAGCTGGACCCGGACGAACTGCTGTTGATGATCGACTCCGGAGATGGCTGACTGCCGAAGTGTTTCGCCCTCTCGATGTCGAGCTTGAGCGCGGCGGCAGACCTAACCTTGGGTATACCACGCTTGACAGGCTCCTCGCTAAGGGTGGCGATCGTGCGCTGTGTAGTAGCTGCCGTCGGCGACATGTAGGTGCTGGTCTTCTTACGCAAGCGCGGAGACTGCTGCTGGATGGCCGCTTTCGAAGCATTGGCTGCTTGGCTTGCAGAGTCGCTGGTAATAAGCTGCCAGTCGCCGTCCGAGATTGGGGAGGTAAAGGTCGTGGCAGATGAAGAGGTCGCACTGGTGACCTCAGGTTTGCCAGCATCCGACTGCGTGGCGATGATATTCGCCCAACCATCAGGCAGTGACTTGCGTTTGTGGCTTTGCGCTCTCTTCTCGGTGTCAAGATCACCCGGACGTGCACTCTTGGTTGGCGACCCATCAGCATTAGGCTTGACAGCAACGTTGACGGAGTCTCGGCGTAGCGTCTCACTAGCACGCCTTGCGAAGGACTTGGTCGGCTGAGCGAAGTGTGGAGAGTTCTTGGCCGATTTGACGTTCGGCGAAGACGGGAAAGCATGGCTGACCATAACGGGGGCGTGGGCCACCTGCGGCGACACAATGACGGAACGGTCATCTTCCAGGTCATGCTCCATCGAGCGTGGGGGTGCCGGATACATGACCGGCGCAGGGATTTTGGAGTCGGCACGCTTGGCCCTTGTGCCTGACTGAGTATGGCTGCTGGTCGCTTTGACACTGGATGCCGCTGCCGTGGCGTAGGAGAGCTTCCGGGATGGTGGTGTCGGATCTCGAGCTGGTGTCGAGCTTCCAGCAGCGGCAGCGCCCAAGGATGGGAAGTCCATTGTACTCGGCAGCGCGGGCGCTTGAGGCTCCATCACAGGCTTGTGTGGGTCACTCGCCTCAAGGGCGTGCTGCAGCTTGAGTCTCTCCGCAGGCGACAGCTTAGCGATAGCCGCTTGGGTCTCCGGACAGCAGGCACTGAGGGCGGTCTGAGACTCGGTGGCTCTCGGCACAGGCTCGTCTGCCGCAAGCACCCTCTCCCGGTTCTCCTTGAGCCTCTCCACCATCTCCTTCAGCGCATCGACCTCAGCCTCAATGAAGTCGAAAGAGTCACGCGGCTTAGCGGTACGGTCGACGTAATCCGAAGCGTAGGAAGGGTGTCTCATGGCGTCGCTGCCGACAGCCTCAATGCCAAGATTGCACGACGACTCGGCAAGATGCTGCAAGATATCGGAGCTGAGCAAGTACGTCAGTAAAGGTGCTTCTCGCTGGAGTGTACTTCGGGTCCGGTGCTTACCTGTTGTGCAGTTCGCAGCTCTCGTCAGTGTCCATGCGGATGCCGGGCGCACGCACTCGAGTCGGAGATACGGCCGGTGACGCAGCGGGATACTCGCGCTATAAGCGATGTGAGCTGTCAGCGGTCTACAGGCTCTCGCCGTCCGCGCCGGCTCTCAGCTGGATGACTCTGACTTACCGGGACTTGCTTGCTGGTGCTACCCGCCATCCACGTCCGGAGGGTCTCGATGCCGCCAAAAGGCGTGAGTCCTGCCATATCGCCGGTCGCTGATGGGTGGGAAGAATGTTTTTGATGCTGCTTGGCGATAGATGAGGATGTCTCCGAGTATGGCTCGTCAGTGACGGTTATTGTTGAGCCGATGCTTGGAGATGATGATGTGTTGATGTGCTCCGGAGCGGAGTGGAAGGAGAAGGGTGCAGGAGAGCTCTCGAGGTGCTCCGCCGGTGTTTCCAGCTCTTCCTGTTGTACCTGCTGCTGCATGTGCCGGCGCACTTTCTTCTTCCTTCCTCGCCATAGCGACTTGTCCCTTCTGTTCTGCTTCTCGGTAGGTGCTGGTGAAGCAGGCACGGCCTGGTCGCAGTACCTGAGAAGCACGGTCTGCTGGTGGTGGCAGGATGAGTAGTAGTGATAGCAGTATTGACACATCCTGTTGCGCCGCTTTGTCGCCCCGTAGCAATGCTGCAAGCAGACGTCTTGTGCTTGAAGGATGGCGCAGGAAGTGCAATGGAATGCGAGGAGTATTGTTGCAAGCGCGATGGGTGAGACAGGGGAACTTCGACGTGATCAGGTTCACACAATGTCTCGATCTGAGAAGATTCGTGGGGGCGGGAAGTGCGGGAAGTCAAAAGCCTATTCGAAAGTGGAAGGCACAGCGGAAAAGGAAGGCGGGACCCACCGATACATCGCATTCATGCTTGCTGCGGCCCTGATCCTACAGCGATCGGAATAACGTGGGTCATATAGCGTAGGAGATCGTACAAGTCGTATCGTCATCCTGCGCTGGATCGCTGAAGCCAGAATTTCTACCTCCTAGCAAATGAAGATTGGCTGAGCAACAGGCCACGCTCGGAGACGGAGCGCAAGCGGGCGTCTTGCCCTCACTTCCGGTAGTAGATCTGTTATCACACACCGTCAGCACCGCAACTCCGCCAAGTAATCCACGACAAGCATACATACCTTCTTGAACTGAAACCACAACTGTAACACGCCGCCCTCAAATCTCGACCGGAAACCTCTCTCCCTCTTAGCGCTGAAATCCCACTCCTTGTCCACGATCCTGAACCCGACATCCTCATACGGCGGCCCGGCCACAAACCTGATCACACACGTATCATCCTCTCCCGCGGGAGCGTTCATCTCGCCTCTCCTCCTCCCTCCCTCGCGCTCGATCTTATACGTAGGCGCTTTGGAGATGTTGACGAGGTCGGGGTACAGAATATTGAATTTGTAGCCCTGCACAACTTTGGGAGGCGGGTTATCGTGGTCGTAGTGTGTTTGATTGTATTTATTCCATTCGTAGCCGGTGATCACCCTGGCGAAGTAGCGTGGCTTCCGCGGGCGGTGGGTCGCGGACCAGAGGGAGAGGTCTTTGGTGGTGAGGGTGACTTCGGTAGTGAGAAGGTGCTCGTTGCCTGCTAGGGTGCGGGCGAGGTCGCGGTCGAAGGCGGATTGGGCGGCGGATTGGTTGGGACCGGGAGTGATGGTGGGTACGGTGGTGTCGTCGGTGCGTTGGCGTTTGGAGGAGGGTTCAAGGTCGTCGGAGGTGGAAGGGTTGGCCAGGCGTTTGCGGCCTGGTATGAAGCCTTGCGTGAGCGCCTTTTGTCGTTCGTCTGCTACTCGTTCGGCGAGGTCTTCCTTTGTCATGGGCTCCTCTTCCTCATCTTCCGCTGGAGGTTTGCGCAGCCGCGCTTCCACAATACTCTCCGTCACTTTCATCAACCTCGCTTTCGCCTTGTATGACAGCAGACTATTCAGCAAGTGCTCCCAGTAATCCTTGTCAATCGGCTCATCGCTCGCCAGCTTCGCCTTGACCTGTCTCTCCAGCTTCTCCAACTCCGGCAGCGTCTTCGGCCCAAGCAGCTTATCAAGATCGCCGGCCACGGAACTTACGCCTCGTGCGGAAGTCTCGTTAGTCGATCGCAATTGCTTTCTCCGGTCGGCGCAGATGGTTTTCATGGTCTGTTGGCCTGTCAGCGACAAGCTCCATTAGCACGTGCGCTGCATAGCGGTGGGCATAGTATGACTTACCTGCCAGTACTCCGTGTTACTGCGACTGCTCTCCAGCACCTCGTATCCTTCTATCCCCTTCTCCACCTCCGCCAGCTCGTTTGCGCCCAGCGACTCCAACACGCTCTCCGGCGCACGGAGATCCACATCGTCCACACCTGCCTCATCGTCCAGAATATTGTGCTCCGGGTCGATAACTGCGAGCGTGACAGCTAGCCAGTCGAGTGGCGACGCTCGTCCGCCCTTCACTCGGAGCGCTGCCTTCTTCTTGGCTTGCTGCAGCACGAAGCGGTCCTCGTCCGCCACCCATGCTGCTTCTTGCGCGTCGGGCGCTGCTCGCTTGGCCGGCATTAACGGGCGCGACATGTCCGACCAGGACACTGTGTTAGGCTGCCGTTCGCTTGAGTGCGCCCGTATGTGAGTTGGCGAGGTTGGTGACGAGCCTCGTTGAAGTCCTGACTCGCGGATATATACAACGCGGGCGCACCCGTTGTGCCTGAGGCTGTAGTGTCCCAACTTCACCCACTCGAAGGGGAAACATATCTGTCTCTGTTGCCTTGACACGCCCGTCATGGTATATAACCACCTTCGAGCTCACTTTTCTCATGTATGGTATAGCTACCAGTGATGTCCGCCCGCTGGAGGTCCCTGCCCCTGGACGACACTAACATCCCGCACCTTCTAATCAAAGCCAAGCTGAGCTCCTCGGGATATACCATCCACCTAACGGACTTGAGCCGTGTATGGGGCGAAACCCTGACCAAACGCGAGATCAAAGTGCGCGCCCTGCTAGAAGAATGCAGCATTGACCCCAGCGAGGGCGACGACCAGTACCAAATCCTACTGGACAAGATACAGCAAGCTATCGACCAGCTCGATGGCTCCTCCTTCGAACTAGGCCCAGCCAAAGGAGTAGAGGGAGGTCTGGTTCTCTCGCTATCCGCGCCTCTTCCATCTCCATTACCAGTGTTGAGGTGGCAAATCCACGTCTCGCCACTCCCACCTACAGCCTTGGAGTCCTCCCTTATCCGACCCTTGCTGCAACATGCTCAGACCCTACAGTCTCGGATCCAGTCCCTCGTCCACGAGCTTACGGAAAAAGACCGTGTGATCTCAAAGATTACGGACCGACTGGAGACTTCCGGGAACGATCTCACGGCTGTCTTTCCAGGGGTGAGCAATATCAAGGTCTCGAGGAAGAATTCTCAACGGGAGCAATTGGCGCGTCATGTGAGGGGCTTAGGCGATTTCGATGAGAGTGCATGGCAGGCGCAGCAGCGTACGGTTCAAGGGAATGGAGTGCTTGAGGGAAGGGAGTTGGATGGTTTGTTGAGAGGCTTACCGGAGGGTAGTACTGATGAAGAGAGGAATGGTGATTGGTGGCGGATGTTGAGTGCTGGTGTGGGTAGTAAGCCGATTGCCAACCAAGACAGTCAGCTCCAGCGCCATGTCGCAAGCCAGCGAATTGACGGGCCTGCCACGAACGGTCTCGCGGATCCTAACGACGATGTCGCCATGACTGATGGCAATGATCCGGATGAGGATTTTCAGCGCCAGGGCACGCCACCACATCTCAAGGCCACGAAGAATGTCTCTCGGGACGTATCCCAGGTCGAAACGAGCAGTCTGAGCCGGGCTGCCACAAATGAGACGCAAGTTACTGCGGAAGACGAAAGCACGGAGGATGACGATGATCTAGATGCACCGCCCCGGAAATTGACCGCTCCAAAGCGCTCAGGAACAATAGCACAAGTACGGCAGCGCACCGCAATCCCGGACACTGCTGCCCGGCCTTCCTCGAAGCTGCGTGCAACAGGTGGAGGAGGTCCGCAATCCCTTTCGCCAGCCAAGAATTCTTTGCCTCAACCGCAGACTCTTTCGTTAGCGAAACCACCACGAGGCAAGCTTGGCGCTATTGGTGGGGAAGCGAAAGCGTCAGCAACGCCTGGACCCGCACCCGAGCCCGCCGCTGCATCTCCCGCAAAACCTCGCGCCAAACTGGGCGCTATAGGCGGGAAGTCGAAAGCCGTGGTGCCTTCCCCTGATCCCACGTCAGACCCTACGCTGGAAAGCTCTACTCCATCGCCAGCAATGCCGCAAAAACTCGGTACTCTCGGCGGCAAGAAAAATGTCCCAGGTGCCGCGTCAACCTCAACGTCCCGCCAGCCTTCCGAGGCTCCGTCGACAGCTAGTACGGCAAATGATGGTACTCCGGCCAGGCAGTCTCGCGGATCAGAGAGGCGGACGGTGAAAGCGCCTACGCCGCCGACGGAGACGTCTCAGGAGCGGGCGGACAGGAAGAGGCTCGAGCTGAAGAGGCAGTTGGACGAGAGTGCTGCCAAGGGGGCAGGGAAGAAGAAGCGGAAGTTTTGAGTCGGCTGTGAGAGACTTTGAGGGAATATGGCCACCGAGGAGATTCGCATTGATGGGCTTTAACGAATGGACTATCCAATCCTTCCCCTGAACGCTATGTAAGTCAGTGTTGTACGGCACCAGCGACCCAGCCATGCCTCTGTTGATATGCGTGAGCCGGCAGGACGGATGACTCGCCTCCGTGCAATCCAAGTACGCTGCATTGCCTACTCACGTTGTCTCCCAGAGGGTGTTGCTGTCGGCAGAGGGTAATATGCATCGTAGGCTACAGCTTCCATCATGTTGCGGGTATTTGCGCAGCTGACGTATAAACAGGTACGCGTCAGTATGCAATGACAAATGCTCGTGCAACGTCGAGTAGAACGACAGTGTGCGTCGCGGATATGTCGGAGCCTGTCCCCGCAAGTGGAGCTCGAGCGTACACTACGCCCCTTCATAGACGTTGCCAATACGCCCAGTCGCTGCCTTTTGAGGCAACAGCGGTTAGAGACTGCGCTTTGTCGGACTTCCGGCGGCACAAAATACCGCCGCGAGGTGTTATGGTAGGAACATCTTTAGCCGAACCCCTTCTTGCACGACTTGTGGGTGCCCAAGATCGAACGACTTCCGTGTTGACAGCTCCCCGATTCCGTGTTGACAGCTGCTACAACGTCCGCATTGCCACACTCAATTTCGGAGCTTGGCACTCCTTGTACATCAAAAGGTAGCTAACGACTCGCTCGCGGCCTGCAAGACGAAGCTTATCACGGTCTGGAGCGACACGAATACTGGAGCGACACGAATACTGTTGCGCCCGCGTCTCACAGCGTCTTTCTGACAGCTGTCGTGCGTCGCTCGACCTTGGACAATAGCTATGTTGTGCTCAATATGTCTCCGTGCCACAGCAGTGCACGAACGCGGCTACTGCCCTCCCCGAAAGCCACATCTGAAACACGCTGGTGCTTGTCGCAGATCGAGCGCTCAGACTGCACAATGGCGCTCGTGCCGCGGCATATGCATGGAAGGCGGACAGCCGCGTGCTGCCGACGGGTGGTCGCATGGGCGGTGGACGCAGCTGTGGCGCATGCAGGAGATGCAGCCTTGGACTTGCAGGAAAGTAGATGGGACCGTATGAGCTGGGAAAGAGTAGGGGAAGTAAGCAGCGGGACGATTCATAGAGATCGTTGCTCGGAGCATTGAGGTGCGCTGTTTGATTTAGCAAGCACGCAGGCTGTCCTACAGCAAAGCTTGCCTTTAAAAAGAGTCACCCATCGCAACAATCACCAGCACTGACAGCGACTTCCAGGCGTTCCCCGGTACAGGCTGCGGGCTGCGGGCTGCCTGGAGACCGACCGCCCGTCGCCGCCCGAGCTTGTTCTGACGCCGCTACACCCTAGGCATCTCGCTGCAGGCGCACGAGCACCGGTGCCACCCTGACTGGTCGATGCGCCTGCGGAGCGGTAGGTTGCAGTTGCCGGGC
The DNA here is from genome assembly GCA_005059865.1 of Friedmanniomyces simplex. NCBI lineage: Eukaryota > Fungi > Ascomycota > Dothideomycetes > Mycosphaerellales > Teratosphaeriaceae > Friedmanniomyces > Friedmanniomyces simplex. The sequence continues at coordinate 29,018 of NAJQ01000195.1, forward strand.
AGAAGCTAGCATGAGAGTGGCTAGAGGCTGCACCACTCAACAATCATGCTTGTGCGACCGCCGGTACATTAAGCAAAGGTATCCAGGAGACTCCTACGGACAACAGTGGTGTCACAAGCAGCATCATATGCACCGGTAGGGGCCACGCCGACCGCGGCATCTTCTGCACCGCCTGAAATGGACCGAGCCGTGGCTGTGCGCCCTCGTTGGAAGCAAGCGCTCTCAGGCAATAGCCGCGAGGCAAGTCAGGGAAACGGCCTTTGTCAATCGCTTACAGCGCTTTAGGATCGTTCTGTTTGTTGCTGGGAGGCAAGCGGAACGTCTAAGCTGTGCAGACACCGGCTTGACGTTCAAACAACGCCAGGCATGCCGAGCGGGCGCTGCTGCTGTACAGACAGCCCTGTCCTGCGCTCGCTTCGAACCATGTGAGCGGTGCCCGCGTGCATGCGTTGGCGCTGAAGCGTCACCAGTCAGGGTGCATCCGCGACAATGCCTCTTTAGGCCGGCGCAGGTAACGCATGAAAGCCGTTGATCTCTGGTCACTGCTCCCAAGCCTACATCTTCCGAATAACATACAGACCGTGGTGGTTGGCATGCTTGTTTACCTTTCGACACTCACTCACTGACTCAGACCCAACACACGTTCTTTGCTCTCTTGAACAAGCAACATCCAACGGTCGGCTTGACGGAAGACGGACGCCTATCTGCACGAGGTCGTCACAGAGGCTCGGCTGAGGGTAATCCTGGTGCTTCCGCGAGATAGGGCGGACGTGGAGGTATAGCCGCTCTACGCCTTGTACGACACCGCTTAGGCCTGCTCTGAGTTGGCCCTGGTGTTCTTAATGGTCCACTTCGGGACCTCACTTCACATCGATCCTTTCCCAGAAGTACACACTCAACCTCACATTGTACACCTCTCCGACACCAACACCCCCAACATGGAGGCCGACAGTTGGCACTTGCAAGGCCCTGGTATACGCATGACGAGCGCGCCGTATGACCAGGTCACGGCGCTGCAGCCTGAGTTCCAACAGCGGAGGTCGCAACAATCCACCGAAGAAGAATGGCAACAATTCTTGGAGGGAGTGAGTGCTGGTGACAACAACCTCCCTCACGACTACACAATACTCAGCCCACCGTCAGCTTTGATTGCCGCCTTCGACCCTTTCCCAAGGCAGAGCATCGAGACATCGACAGCGATGGATATCGAACCCCACATGTCTACCTCCAACAGCAACTCGTCGCTGTACTCATTCATGCAACCCGAGCCGCAGTTCGGAGGATGGCCTGCAACGAGTGCGCCACCTCTCAGCTACCCACCAGCAATACCCGAGCATAAGCAATGGAGTGTACCTGAATGGTCGATGATGCCCGACGGCCTGCCAGCATCCGCGCACATGCACGCGAGCCAGTTCTACTACCCGCAAGAACCGCATCACATGAGTGTCGGACCGAGCCCCATGCTTTCGCAAGGCTCACCACTCGACTCCGACTTCATGGACGGCGCGTGGGATCAGCCTGATATTCCGCAACCATGGCTCGACAGCAGCGGCAGTGATGAGATCAACGACATCGATGCGATCGAAGTCTGCTACGCCCAGCTATTGTGGCGGTGCCTGAAGCAAGCTCCAGAGCACACTATGACGCTGAAGGAGCTCTACGACTGGGTGCGCGAGCATAGTCAGAAGGCGAAAGACCCGAAGAATCGCGGCTGGCAGAACAGTGTTCGGCATAATCTGTCCATGAACGCGGTATGTGCTCTGCTCCATCCACCTCGCCGTGCGAATGCTGACGTGTAACAGGCTTTCGAGCGTGTGCCGCCTCGTGAGTCGCAAGGCGTCAAGAAAGGCAGCCTCTGGCGCCTGACACCCGCCGCACTCCGCGACGGTGTCATCTCGACGACCCGCTACCGTAAAGACCCCAAGCACAAGCCCCTGAAGCGGGCCACGCCGGCGCTCAAACGCCAGATCTCCGGTGCCAAGGGCGGACAAGCCACACGCAACGCCCAGCGCCGCCAACAGCAGCTACGCGAGGGCCGCTCATACCCGAACCTGTCGACAAGACAGCGCCACAACAACCTACGCCAACCGCAGAGACCCGGCCCGCCAATGATGAGCCCCGTGCCCTTCTACGACAACAACGCTGCACCGCACCACCCCTTCATGCCGATGTACGACCACCCACACAGCCCCTACTTCATCGACGTCGACGAACAAATGTCGCCCATGCCTCGCTCAGCACCGCTCACACCCCCGCGCGTGCAAATGCTGTACGACACGCAGCCCAAATCGATGCTCTCGGACTTCAACTTCGGGCACATCGACTTCACGAACGGGGGCATCATCGGCGAGCACGAGGACTTCACGCCGGATACCCCGTCTCTGGCGACCGAGGCGAGCTACATGTCGGACGATGGCATGCAGTCGCTCATGTCGCACAATGCGAGCAGGGAGCCCACGAGCTTTCCGGTCGATGTTTGATAGGACTACTTGCGTGCAAGGAAGGCTTGAGCGTTGCTTTCGATGGACTTTGTTGATGATTATGGTTCGGAAAATGCGAGTTCGGCAAACGGCTGTATTGATGCTTTTGGAAGGGTGTGAAGATGCGATTAGATTGGGCCGTGAGCCTACGGCGTGCTCTGCGGATGCGAGTCGATGTTTCTGCATGATGGCCACTGTGAATGTAATAGCAACCCCTGTAATACGATCATTTGTCTTCATTGCCATCTCCGCAGTAGACTTTTGTCAAGTGCTTGCTACCGGCTCCATACCGCAGCATAAGCCTTTCCCGTGTCTTCAAGATACCTCTGTGCACATTTGCTCAGCACAGCCACCCAGAAATCCTTGCTTCGCCATCTCGGCAGCAGAGCGCTGGTATATATCTGCTGCCGGCACCATACCGCAGCCTAAGTCTTCATCATGGTTGGCAAGAAACGTTCCCTCATACTCCCCCCACACAATCGCACAAACACGCTTCCACAGCACATCCATCGCCACCTCCACTCCCAAACCACTCCCCCGAGCATCCGGCATGCATACTGTGATTGCACTTCAAGCAAGTCGTCATCAGCTTCCCCATACCAAAAGGACTGCTAGCCTCCCAACAATACGGGCAGGCCTCCATCTTGCTATCGCAGCTTTCGCACTTGAGCGTCGCCATCCCGCTCTCCACTGGCTTCTCGCACACACTGCACTTCAGGTAAACGTGATTGTCCGCCATGTAGTCCTCGTAAATAGACGGGTATGCCGGGAAAGCGATTTTCCGAAGCGCAGCCGCTTCCGCAAAAAGCCTGTTCTGTAGCAGTTGGTCATGGTAGGCGCAGAGGATGCTTTCGACCTGGAGAGGCTGCAGGCCTTTCAGGATGAGATGGCCGAGATGCGTGTCGATGATTTCCGCGATCTCCTCCGGCCGACAGCCGGTGAGCGACAGCGCATCCTGGTACGCGAGCATCTGCCGCTCCGCCAGGCCGTCGGGAAGCGGGTGCGTGCGCGGTAGCAGAGGCACGAGGAGGAGCAGCAGTTGCGCCGCGGTCTGCGCGTCGCCGCTGCCGGAGTGGTACTGGAGGAGCTCCGTGAGGAGCTCCACGAGGGCGAACGGGCTCTCCGCCTCGTCGAAATGGTTTTCGCCTATTGGTGACACAACCGTCAGCTCATTGGGTTTGCCGAGGTTCGGGGATGATTTACCAGAAGCCTGAGACGACGGGCCCGTGGCGCCGTCGTCTCCGCCCCGCTCCACCCTCATGCCACTGTCGCCGTCTACAAGAGTTCCAGCGCCGTCTGACGTTGCGGAGAGGCTGCCCGCTCTAGCCCTAAGATGATTGCCAGCGATGAAGCCGACAACCTTCCAGGTCTGAGCCAACCGGTACAGGCCAGTGGTCTCCGCGACGTCGTGATTGCGCTGGAGCCCTTGTAGTATTCTCCCCGACAGTTTGTCGTCCGCCGCGGCAGCGAGATGCGAGATCTGCACGTAATTCTTCCCTAAAAAGCGGAAGATCTTCGGGTCGGTGTGGTAGGGTAACGTCCCTCTGACGGCGAGCTGCTGCGGGCTGAACGACTTCCTGTTGTGCAGGATCTGGTCCAGTACAATCATCGGCATGCTGTGATTGCCTGGCACTGCCTTAACGCCACTGTTGGAACGCTTGTTGTGTCTGATGGGTCGTATGCTCAGGAAGGAGTGATCGAGGCCGTCGTCCTGCCAACTGCGGCTAACATGCGTGGGCGCTGATGATCCCGGCAGACCATGACCATTCAGTGCTCCTGTAGCGTGATCCGTATTGCTTTGCGTGTTGTTCGTGAGCGAGATGGATGTCGTGTTGTTTGACTTGCAGTAAAGCTTTGGCGACCGGCGCTGTTGTCTCCGCTTTTGCACCACAAAATTGATCTCTCCGGTCGGCGACACATCAAAGCTCTGCAAGTTGCGTTTGTCGATCACCTTCGGCGCATGCTGGATATCGGACTGCAGAAACACGCCCTCTCGACCGACTGTCCAGAGAAGATCTTGCGAGTGCCATGTCAGGTCCGTGGGCGCTGAAGGGTACGGTGCCATCTCTCGGAATGGCAACGCTGGCCGTCGAAAGTCCCATAAGTGAACCGTCGGATGCTCACGATCATAGCCGGTGACTAGCTGCGTGCATTGCCGCGCTCCGTTGTCGGCTGGCATTGACGACTTACAGGAAGGACGCCAGCGAGCATTCAGCACTGGATACGGAGTCTTGATCTCCCACGAAGCCTTGCCTTTGCGATGCCCCGAAACGTCCCAGACACGCACGGTCTTATCGGAACTGGCACTAGCAAGATGCTTGCCATCCGGATGCCAATCGACGATGTTGCATGAAAGCGCATGGGCAGGTATCTTCACCTTCGCCGCTTTGAGATTTCGCATGTCCCAGCACTGCACCCAGCCTACACCGATGAACAACAGGGTTAGCCAGTGTCTCCGACATCGATCAGGCACTCGCAGGTCATTTTGTTCGGAATACCGGGGACTGCCAAGCCGCGGTATATGCCACCGAGACAATACCACAGCGGTACGCAGAGAGAAAACTCGCGAGGCACACCCTTGGTACGACTTACCAGAATCGGTTCCAAAAGCAAAGTCCATGCCATCCGTCGGCGACCATTTTACATCACGCACACCGTCGCTCTGACCGGAGTACTTGCGCTTTGACTGCAACGTGCTCGCTTGGTCCCGAGCATCCCGGATATCCCACAGCCGGACGGTGCCATCTTGACTGCCGGACAGGAGCAAGTTACCCTTATGCGGATTGAAGGTCACCTTGTGTACTTGCCGGAAATGTTCGTGGAGCTGGGCGGCCTGGAGACCGGCATGACCGAGATCGTATAGGATGATTTTGCCACTCGACGTTGCGGCTGCTACGTAGTGACCCGAGGTGCCCTTCGCCCAGGCTACATCGGCAATGTCGATCGAATATGTTTGGCGTGGTCTGCCAGAGGCTTGAGTGGGGGTGCTGCGAATGGCTGTGCGGAGATTGAGCTCTTCGACGCAGATGCCATTCTCGACCTTCACGGTCTTGAAGATTTCTTTGCCACCAATGAGCGCATGCGTGCCGGCTTCATTGATGGCGATGGTGTTGATCTCGAGTCCGGTCTTGTGGCTCGCGGTCGCGTTCTCCGTGGTGCCAAGGGTCGCGAGTCTGCCACCAATCCAAGGACGAGTCTCACCATGCGCACTCGAGGGTCGAGAGGGAGGGTAGCCGATGAACCTATACGCGGCATCTCTGGCACGCTGCAGTGGTCTGGGCGCTGGTAGGGGTGCCGGTAAAGGTGGCGCATTGGGTACGGTCGTGGAAGAAGATGGCACGGCAGAGCTGCGCCGGCTGTGTTCATTGCTCATGGCGGATCTGCGGCGCTCACCTGCTCCATCACCGCCGCCGCCAAGGACACGGTCATACTATGACACGTGCCAAGACATGGTCGAGGATGGTGTGTGGTATGTTGTGAAGGCTGGCGCACCGAGACGCCTTTGCTTGTGCGATTTGGTGCACGGGCCAGAAAGTGTTTTGGTGGAGAGGAATCCAATAAGACTTCGTGAGCTTTCTCTCTCTCCTCCATCAACATCTCTCAAACAGCAAGTCCGTAATAACTTGACCTTCGACACTTCGGGAGCGTCTCCAAGTCACTTACCTCTCGCCTCTCAGCATCACCTGCGCTCCACGCTTGCGGAAGAGCCATCTCGCGCACGTTCTCGCCGGAGAAGCTCAAAACATCCGCAGACGCTCGCCTATACCACAATCCAGGCTCCAGACGCGCAAAGACATCCATATATAGAAGCCACTGGCTTGCGAGTCCTCGCAAAAGACTAGGCAAATGGAGCGCCGACACCCTCTGCCCCGGGTGTAGGACGTCGCTGTAGCCGCCGAGCTCGCGGAGACACCCGCTCGCAGCGATTGGGCGTGAGCGAGAGACCCATGAAACATCCACCTGCTCAAACATGTCTCTCGAGACCAGCGCTTTGTGCTATACATGGCAAGGTCGAGGACAAGGCTGGGACGGTAAGGTAGATATAAGAGACTCCGCAAAGCCCAGATTCACACTTCATCTCCAGCACACAATACGATCTTACGAATCTCCTCCCTCTTTTTCCTTGGGTCAATCTGCATTCTTGGTGTTTACTCTCACTAGATCTCATCTCTGTTCTCGACATCGACAAGGTCTCTCATCGCCCGCTGGCAGGCGCACCGTAATACAAGGGACAAGACCGCCCACGCATACTCTACGCACCATCACACGAGCCCAACACATTCCGCCAACATGCCTGTCCCGGACTACGGTGCCGCGCCGCTGGCGAAGACCTTCATGCTCGTCCGTGGCCTCGCGCTCCTCGCCATGGTCTGCATTGTCGGCCTCACGGCGAACTTCGTCTCGGAGATTGTGAGCACCAATATCGACCCACCACGCGAGATCGTTGGCACCCTCACGATTGTATGTACTCCCTACCACATGTTAGCGACTCTCGTAGGCTAATGAATACCTAGACATGCCTAGCAGCGCTCTACTGCCTAATCAGCATCCCCTTCTTCTACGCCCGCGCCAACCTCGGCCTCTTTATCATGGCCGGCCTGGACGCACTCCTATGTCTGGCCTTTGCGATTGTGGCCGTCATCCTCGGCAAGCCGCTCAGCTTCCTCAACTGCATGATCATCGCCGACGCCAATGCTGCCGCCAACGCCCAGTCCGCCTCGGCTTTCGCGCAAAGCCTCGCCTCCAACCTAGGCAAGAGCGGTTCGACCCTAGGCCTGCAGAACTGGGCGGGGAGCACGAAGGTCAACTGCTTCGAGACGAAAGCGATCTGGGGATTGTGCATTGCTCTATGCATCCTCTTCACGTGCAGCAGTCTCATCCTCCCGACGCTTTGGTTGAAGGCGAGGCGCGCTGGTGTACCGGCGACTAAGTCGGTGGTCTGAGGGAGATAGCAGAGAGATAGGACGGCGGAGAGACATTGGCTCCTGGCGGATGCTGTGCGACGGGCACATGTCATCAGATTGCGTTGGGCAGGGTGTTGGGCGTTCTGGGGACTTCCTCACAGGGTGAGCTGTAATGTAATAGAAGAATCACCCTCGCTAGATGCAGAGACGATCACCCGGGAAGTATAAGGGGGCACCATCGCACCTCCGTCACACTACTCCATCTTGTCGTCGTGCCTACATGTACTCGTCGCCGCCAGTTTTGGGGAAGCCACAAGCTCGCCTATCTCCGTGACCCCGCTATATCTTGCTGGCGGTGAGGGTGCGAGCAGTATACATAAAGTCCTCCACCCATCTCATTAACAGACGTCGAGTAGAAGTATACGCATATCAGGAGCCTGCGCGGCTACCAGCAGCAGCCCGCTGAGATGATCGCCCCATTTGACTGGTTCGACCACCGCAGAGCCTGGTTCGTTCGACCCCACCTCAACCCGCTCCTCCCTCAAAGAAGCAACAAGCATGGTCGTACCAGCGTCAGAGGAGGCTGACGAACAGACGCAGTAAGCGCAAGCAAGACGAACGCGCCGCTCGCATCGCCGCGCTTCCCACGACATACTCCTACCCATTGTCGAGCAACGAGAAGGAGATCCTGGACGAGGATATTGGGGATCTAGTCCACGATGTGCAAGATGGCAGGAAGAAGGCGGTCGAGGTGCTCAGGGCGTACGGCAAGGTCGCGGTCAAGGCGCAGGAGAAGACCAACTGTGTCACTGAGGTGATGCTGAAGGAGGCAGAAGGGTGGATTGAGCGGGGCGAGATCAACATGAAGGGACCTTTGGCCGGCGTACCGGTTAGTCTGAAGGATAGTATACATGTCGGTGGTTTCGATACGAGCGTGGGGTACTCTGTGAATGTGGGCAAGCCGGTGCAAAGCGATGGAGCCTTGGTTCGGATGCTGAAGGACGCGGGTGCGGTGCCCTTCGTGAAGACCGCACTGCCCGTCACCCTCCTGAGTTTCGAGAGCTTCAACGATGTCTGGGGCCGGTGTCTCAACCCGCACAACCAAAAGTACTCACCTGGAGGCAGCAGCGGTGGCGAAGGGGCACTGCTGGCATTCGGCGGCAGCAGAATCGGCATTGGCTCCGATGTGGCGGGCTCGGTGCGTGCTCCAGCGCACTACTCCGGCTGCTACAGCCTGCGGTGCAGTACCGGGCGGTGGCCGAAGCTGGGCGTGAACACGTCGATGCCCGGACAAGAAGGCATCGCGTCGGTCTTCTCGCCCATGACGCGCACGCTCATGGATCTATCCTACTTCACCCGCTCCTTCATCCAGATGCAACCCTGGACCTACGACCAGTCTGTGCACCCGCTCGTATGGCGCAGTGAGGTGGAAAACACCTACAAAGACAAGAAGGTGCTCAAGGTAGGCATCATGCGCACCGACACCGTCGTCGACCCAGCTCCAGCCTGCGCCCGTGCCCTCGATATGGCCGCCTCCGCCCTCCGCGACCAAGGCTACCACGTCTTCGACGTCACGCCCCCGAACCCCTACGAAGCCCTGGTAATCGCCAGCAACCTCCTCAATGCAGACGGAACCCGCACCTTCCGCAGCTACTTCCGCACCGGCGAGTCCGACGACCCGGGCGCCGCAGAGTTCGGCCGCTACATGCGGCTTCCGAGGTTCATCAAGTGGTTCTACTGGGCGTACGTCAAGTACCTCAAGCGCGACGACGTCTGGGCGGGGCTACTCGAGCACTGGCACGAGAAGAGCGCGTTTGAGAATTGGCAGTGGGTGAGTAAACGCGAGGTCTACAAAGCTAGGTGGCATGAGTGGTGGAACGGTTTCGGCGAGAAAGGCGATGGGTTGGATTTTATCCTCACGCCGCCGAATGCGACGCCGGCGGTGCCGCATGGAGGGATGAGTTCAGCGGCTGCGGCGTGCGGGTACACTTTCTTGTTCAATCTGCTGGATTATAGCTGCGGGATCTTGCCCGTGACGCATGTGGACCCTGCAAAGGACGTTCTACCCGCATCGGTGAATGTCAGGAAGATGAACGGCGTGGCGCGGGGTGCGTATGAGCACTATGATGCGGTCAAGATGGCGGGTCTACCGGTTGCTGTGCAAGTGGTCGGACGCCGGCTTGAGGAGGAGAAGGTGTTGGCTTGTATGCAGCGGGTGGAGGACGCGCTGGAGGCGAAGGGGGAGAGGTATGAGTTGCTCAAGGTGCCGGAATTCTGAGCTCGCGAGATTGCGATGCTGTGAGACGGCATGCGGCAAAGTTAGGACACTGCTCTCACTCGATGATAGATCGTACAGTAGACGCTAATGATCACCATGAGCTCCGCATGTAGGGCTGCGCTCAAGTCCGTCTTTAAAAAAAAATCTATACCAAGAGTACGCCCGGTTGCGCATGCCCAAACGCCGCGCTATGCCCATCAACGCCATCGCCGGTCTTTCCAGCATTAGTCCTGCCATCGGCTTGCACTCTAAGGCCGCTGCTTAAGCAGCCGAGGCGGGAGCGGCCTACCCCCGAAAGGCGTCTCGAGACCGGGCCGAGCACGATCCGCTGCGTGCGGCCGAGATGCAGCAGTCTCCTCCTCATCGCTCGAGCTCGCAGGCAAATTGACGCCATCAACCGGATTCCTATAGTATCCACAAGTCCCGAAGTCCCTGCAGCTGCATGCGCAGAGAGGCTCATCAGTCAGGAGAAGTACGACGACGACTTCAAGCCCGCAGCCCAAAAGCTCGCATCGAAAAGCACGCCTTCGTCTTGATAGCGAACGAGCTCAGCGTACCTTAGCGCCACCCACTCCCCCTTCTCCGGGTCAAAACGGTGGTTCTGGTAGTAGACATCCGACAGCGCCTTCTCGCCGTACTCCTCGATCAGCAGCTCCGCGTACGCAAAGGGGATTTTCGCGGGGTAGCCTTCGAAATCGCTGTGCCGGAGTGGGAAGATGTCGTCGTAGTTGTAGTGGTGCTTGTCTTTGACCATCATCATGGCGTCCTCGATCCCCAACGCTTCGGCGGTCGTATTGCGGCGGAGGGTGGTGATGTCGATGAAGAGGCCCGTGGCGGTGTCGATCCAACGGGCGTCGATCTTGTTGACGCTGTCTAGGGTGCTGTTGGTGTAGTGTGGGTTGATCTCGAGGAGGTAGCTGCTACTGTGGCTTTCGACATCGTCGCTGTCGCTGCCTAGGTCAAAGGTGTGTACGGTCATGTTATAATAGTTGGCTAGATGGTGAATCGATTGCTCGGAAACCATGACATCGATGTCCGAGTCCCAAGGCAAGATCTTCCGACTCCAGTACCAGCCGAGCAAGCTCCCATGCATAATCCAAGTCTCGGCGCCAATGTCATTCATGGTAGACAGATATGTCTGCATGAGCGCAGTCAAATGGCTCCGCCGCTCGTCGTAGTTGAGCGGCCGGTCCGCGAACCGGCCATCGTAATGCTCGGAGAAGGTTGACTCATGGAAGTACTTGTCCGGCTCGTCTTCATCGGCGTTCTGATGGCTCCATGTCGGACTTTCTCGGACTTGTTCGAAAGGCGCGTCGCGCGTGGCCAGTCTGGGGCGTAGTGAGCCCATGGTACGTTGGAGCGTAAGGAAACAGCAGGCGAGGACACTAAAAGGAAGTCTCATGATATATTGGCCGGAGTAGCTATAACAAGATGCCGCCGAGCGTGCTAAGATGCCGACGTGGAGGTGTAGCTGGATATGAGCTGTAGGTGGCGAACGCCAGGGTGTCACATTCCCGGCAGTCCTTCCGCGCTGGAATGTAAGTAGGTCTTCGTCTACGGGCTAGGCGAATTCTCGTTTTGCGTATAAAGTGTTGTGTATGCGCTCGTTTAATAATGTAATTCCTCACGGTCCAATGCGGACTTGGTGAATACCAGTGAATGTCGCCTCTCGGGCGGCCATTGGCAATGAAATGCTCGTCCAGCCTCGCATAGCTTCTTCAGACAAACAACGCCTTAGGATCGACGACAGATGAAGAGTAGATATGTAGGATAAGTTGTAGGAGAAGAAGAGGGACGGGAGACGCGTCAACGAAGCCATATCCGGCAGATGTCGATCCGAAAAGCTTGAGCGAAAGCTTGTTCGTCCTTCCAACATCTCGACCTTCAGCGTCATGAGAGGTCTGCTCTCGAGAGCGAGTACAATGGCACAAAGACGCTTAGCGGTGAGGAGAAGCGTGTCATCAGGACTCTCAATGTACACGACAGCGAACAATTGTGGCCTGAGAATGGAAAGCGACAGTTGCCCGCATCTCGCACACACACACTCCTCACAACCCCACGACACCACGCAACGCAGCTCAAGTAAAAACTTTTCATTCGTGAGAAGGCAGGCCAGCAAGGCCGCACTATCCTCAGGTATCATCCGCAGACCGCGGCCCGTATCTATGCACACTTCCCTCACCCATCACCCCCCAAAACGCCCCCCCCCCGCAAAAGGAACGCAAGAAAGTCAAGTCAAGTCAATGAAGTCGTAAATACTCCCATCCCATTCAAGTCTCGGCATCCACGAAAGTGTCCTCCGCCCCAACGCTGTTCTGCCGAACGACCGGCTGCCCGTGTCTCCACTGCACCGGCTGCTGCTGCTGCGTACCACTGTTACCGCTACGCAAGCTCATGCCATCCATGCCGGCCGCGAGATCGCCGCTCGCTGCACCGCCCCTGCTTGTCGCCTGTTGTGTCGGCTGACTAGTCACCGCGGACGAACCGCTGTCGTGCTGCCCAAAATTGATCAGATCGCCTCCCGTTTGTGCCCTCTGCGCTGATTGCTGTGACGGGACGGTCTTGCTGCTGTCGGATGGTGCCTGCTGCTCTTCTTGCATGTTCTGGCCAGGTAGTATGGGCGCGATGGCGAGGATCTGCTGCAGCTGCTTCTCTGGCGGCGCGTTGTCGTCCACTCGCGCGTCGATGATCCAATCTAGCTGCTCTTCATCGCCTGGTGGTGCCGCGTTGAACAACACGGGCTTCCAATTCTCTTCCCCGCCGCGCTCTGCTGCTTCCGCCCGCTGCTCGTCCTCAATCCTGCTCTTCTCATCCGTCGCGGTCTTCTGGTCGGCCTTCTTGATTGCGCGCGTCGTCGTGTCCCACAACCGCTGGCTCTCCCGTGGGGACTGCTCGTTAAGCGGACGCGCCTTGACCATGCTCGGCTTCGCGTGTGTGGCATCAAATAACAACTCCTTCTTGCCTGTCGCCAGGTCTTTCACAAACATCTCGCCGTGCCACAACCCGCTCAGCTCAAACAGGTTCTTGCCGCTCTTGCTGTCCTTGATGTGTCCGCCTATGGCGTTGTACGTACCGCCCATCCAGCCCTTCACTTTGAACTCAATGTCCGTCTCCAGCCCAGTCTCTGGACAGCGGACGACTGCGTGGTCTCCAAGCTCGTACTTCATCTTGCCGAAGAGGATGCCGCGGGCGTACATGTTGGGTTGGGTGATGAAACTGCACGCGTCTCCGTCAGTCCATGAGCTTGTGGAGCTCACTCAGTGGTTATTGTGGACTTACTATCGCTCATTGCGATTGAGAAAGCGCATGACAGCTATGCCTTCCATGAAACTGCCGACGCTGTTGCCAAGAAACTTGCTCCGCGGCTTCAGCGTGCCATCTATCCGTATCTTGTGCTCCGGCGCCATGTAGAAGTAGCTGCTCTTTGGGGGGTGATGTGATGTCTGCTCGCTGATGTAGTATCCTCTCGTGCCATCCGGGTAGTCCCAGTAGCCGGTAAACGTCTCGCCGAGTATGGGATTCAGTGGTTTTTTGACTCCGGGCGGCTTGATGTGCCAGCCCGATAGGTAGAATTTGGTGACGGCGACAAAGCGCTGCACGGGGTCGTCGATGGTGGGAAGCGGGAGGAGGGTGTCGGGGTGTGCCATGAAGTTCGTAATGCGTTCGAGCATGCTGCGGGGTTCGAGGATGAAGGTGGGTAGGGTGACGCGAGAAAGGTCTGCTCCGGGCCGTAGTTGTGAGATGATGTGGGTGAGGACGTTGCCTTGCTCGGTATTGACGACTTCGACATCCTCGCCAACGTCGCTGTCTCGTTGTTCCTCGGTCGACGAGCGGTTGCTGGTGAGGCTGTTCTTGCGGTGTCCGAGCACCATGGTGGGCGGTGTGGGGGGGTTACTGCACGTTGAAGAGGTCGCACACGATGCTGAGCAGATTGGCAGGTCAGTAGAGGTCAAGTGAAGAGTGAAGAAGCAGAAGAGAAAACGAAGTATTTGTTTCAAGCAAGTTGAAGCAAGCAGCAGGCACGTTGTCGCGGAAGCGCTGCGTCATCGGCGCTCGGACAGCTTGGCAGGCGCGGCCGTTCGGTCAGCGTCGAAGGAAGTCCACGACAGTGACCATGGTAATAGGTATGAAAGCATGTGGATCCTGCAAGAGCCGACGTCTCCGAAGTGAGGAATTCCGCTGTGCTACCGTAATGCGCCATACGTGTCGAGATGTTAAAGCCAGGAAAAGATCGACTGCATAGTGCCAGCGGCAACTGATGGTATGAGGCATGCTGATGGTATGAGGCATGCTGATGGTATGAGGCTATCCAGAAGTCGGCCTTCCCCAGCATCTCCGTGGTGTGCCAGAATGATTAGCCAGTGTAAAGGCGGACAGGCGCGTGGCATAGCTGTTCTTCAGGGAGATAGCCGCGGGATGTGATCTGTGAGTTCAATGATCCGGTAGTACCGTAGGATATCGCTGATATGCCAAGTGTAGCGCTTCTCGCGGATGGGGTGGCTTGTCAGTGGACTGCAGCACGATACCGGTGCTCTTGGTCCCGCAGCGTCGCCGAGATCCAAGCAGCACGCCTGTCCATACTCGACGTCCAGCGAGTCCGTCCATCCTGGGAGGTGACGAGGAGCGCCGGCATCGTCGGTAGCTTGTTTTCAGGTCTCTCTGAGGTTCTTGACGACGAGGTTCCGCTGTGTTGAGATTGCCTGCTGCTTGCTGCGAAGCAAGACGAACGAGAATAAAAGAAAAGTTCAGACGTACCCCCTCTTCCGAAGCCACGTCTGGAACTCGACGAGGTCGGCCACCCCTGCGGGCGTCAACCCCGGCACGGCCAGGCGCGGAGCGGGAGCAGCAGCAGCAGGCACCACCGGCGTGCTGCCCCAAGGCACCCCGCGCCGGTGCGCACCGAACTGCTGGTCCAGCCAGACCGCGTGGTCCCGCGAGCAGGACGGACAGTACCTCGCCGCTCCCCGGACGGAAAAAATAACTCCCGGCTGCCCGCAGGGACCCCGCCCCACCAACGGTCTCGGCACTACGTCCTCACACGGGATCACCACATCGTCGAAGATCTGCCGTCTGGTCACTGTGTGAAGTTTAGCTAAGGGGGTGAATTGTGAGCTTGCGAGGGGGCAGCCCCAGAAACTGTTCCTGATGATTCTGCACATCTGTTGACTGGTCATTTCTGGGGACCGTCGGATACTACAACAGCAGAGTTATGAAGAAGCTAGCGCAGGTGTCTCCGCAGCTCCGTGTGAGCACGAGCAACGTTAGAGGCTCTCGTATAGCGGTGAGGTTGGAGTGGATATGAGGGATTCTCAACTTACGGTGGTGCGGAGGAGGTGGTGAGGTGGGGGCCATGTCGAAAGTTCACGGGCATCTCAACCACGACCGCCTGACACAAAACCCGCCTCTGAGTCTGGACGCGCCCCATAGCGACTTCCCTCCATTCGCCGCGATCTACCGCGAGTCCGAGGACCGCAAATGGAGGCTGAATTTTGAGTTTCTCCTTTTCCTCAGACCGGAGTTCAAGGCTAACGCGCCCTACGACCTCGTGGATCAAGTGAAGGGCCGGCCGGCGAGAGAAATTGCCGGCAATTACCGCAGGGCCAAGGGGCTCGCGGAGGATCATGCAGTCGTGGAGGAGCCTGGGAAAACCCGCGTGGTACTCACTAAGTGCCTCCGTGTGCGCCCATATCTATCAGTCTCCTGCTCTCCGTAATCGACATTGAGGTATGGTGTCCGCTGTCGCTGCTCATCGCATAATGACATTGAGGAGAGAACCGCGCGAGTGACGTGTCGTGTCTTCGAGGGGTTGGACTTACGGTCGTGTTGATGGTGTCTGCTTCATAGCATGGTCAGCATCTCGGTCGCAGCAAATGATAGTTTAATGCTGATCGTTGGCAGTATCAACGCACGAGGTCGTCTTGTACCATCAAGAACAATGCAATTAACCTCATCGCCAGTGCCTATGAAGGGGAAGGTGGAAGTATCAACTTACGGAAAAACAGTGATCTTGGTATCGCTGTGCATCGACAAGTGTCAGTATTGCTGCTCTCTCAAAGTCACCGCAACGCCGGAAAGGGGCGGT